>JACXGJ010000703.1:91824-109888 GCA_016801105.1 Esox niger
TTTTACTAGGGCCATGCCACAGGTGAGCCAGGTTTTACTAGGGCCATGCCACAGGTGAGCCAGGTTTTACTAGGGCCATGCCACAGGTGAGCCAGGTTTTACTAGGGCCATGCCACAGGTGAGCCAGGTTTTACTAGGGCCATGCCACAGGTGAGCCAGGTTTTACTAGGGCCATGCCACAGGTGAGCCAGGTTTTACTAACTCACAGGTGGTCAGAAGTAGTGCACTGTTTGCCTGCATCCTGTGTAACCCTGTTTAACTTCGTAATAACCTGCTCCTATAGGCTGCCAGTCAAACCCTGGTCCTTGACCAACTCCTTGCTCTGAACAGCCGTTCAGCACATGGCCAGCATGGATCCATTGCACAAGAGAAGACAAATGTACCCAGCCACATATCACAAAGCTTAGCACATGATGGGGAGACAATCCGTGGGGAGTCAACACCAGAGTGCGCCTTTCCAGCAACCCCAAGCCCAGATCTCTGAATTGAGAACAAAACCAACTCCAAGCGGCAAATCATTCATCACCCTTCCTGAATACTTCTAGCAAGTGTAGCCCAGCAAGAACTAGATCCGTGAATACATTTAATACAGAAATACGAGACAGTAAAAATATGCCTACTTCCTGGTATGTCTAACAAAACATGTAATCAAATTACCATCTATACATTTCCCAAAAATAAAAACATTGGTGAGTTAATTAGAGTAAACCCCAATTTAAGATGACACCAGTTTTTGCCTTTAAACTGCACTGTAGTAATTTGAGTCAATGCCTTAGAGCTCTTTTCAATTCATTCAACTAACGGGATATGGTGAATAGTACCAATGAAGGATGTGATATTGGAGGTAATATGATCTGTTTTCTGAGGTTCTGCAGAGAGACAGCTGTGGAATCTGACACTTGCGTCATGGTGCTGAGAGAGAGATTAAGGAAAACAGAGTTTGCTTCCAGGTTATTCTTCATCCCATTCAAATGCACATTTCTAACTGCACAACACACTTTCAACAGACTCATGGTCTGTGTGCGGTTGAACATGGATGTCTGTGAAGACAAGAACATTCTGAGAATGACAAGGGCGGAACAGCACACCCTTGTGATCGTGAACTAATGGTTTTACAAAAGTTGTCAACCTTATGTCATAATCGTTACATCTGAACAGATACATCGAATGGGTGTTTGACTGTGTGAGCTGGAGCATTTGCACCTCTGTGTGTGTCTGTGTGTGTGTCTGTGTGTGTGTGTGTGTGCATGCGCATAATCAGTGGGATAGAGCTAGTGCAGGTAGTCTGGAATTCCATCTGATTAGACACTCATCAATGCTATTGTTTGGGCGTAGAAACTGTTCATGGTGCTCTTGTTTCTAGACGCGATTTAGTGGTGCAACTTGCTGTTCGATCTATGTGGTGGGAGTATTTGATCACTTTCAGTAAAATCTTAAAACGACCAGTCTCCTTGGACCATGCCTTAGGTGACCGAGCTGTTCCGGACATAGCTTTGTCGACCTGGTTGTACAGCTGATGTGGATTTTGCCTCAAGATTAGACAAAACCTATTTGTATTTGTTGATCTGCTGGACAATCTGAACATGAAAAGAAGGTTGAGAAGGTGTGAAGATAGATCTCTAGTTGATTAAGACTAGTGGCAGTCAGAGGAGAAGTTGAAACCAAAAAAGAAACCAGGTAAGACTAGTTCTGCCATCCCGCAATTAAAAGTAATGAATATAGTTGCCCTCCCTGGATTCGAACCCAGGTCTCCCACGTCTACCGAGAGTTGGTATTTCAACATTAGATCGTTCAGTCACGCATTAACATCACGCCAAGTTTGAATATTTTGCTAGACACCTTTAAGCATTGTGTTAAATTGACTAACGTTTCTTATTAAGTTTACCTCCACCACAAATAGCATCTATGGACTGTATGGCTTTTGCCACTGTCCGTTTTAACAGCTTATTAGCTGTTCGTGAATGAAATTGATGCAGTAACAATCAAAATATGTAAGTGACAATAACTATTTTGCCAAGTGAAAAGACGAGAGAATCATGTAGCCAACGATATTTTTGTCTATCCTGAACAAATCCTAATGCATCATTCAAATATCCACCAGAAATAGTCGCAATATAACAGTAAACTGTTTTATTTTAGTCTTCCTATAACATTGCTACTGAAAGTTGTAGCCAGCGCAGTTTTTGTCTATCCTGAACAAATCCTAGTTTTGACTGTCACAGGAGTCTAAAGCAGGACCTGTTATTCGGTAGTCCGCGTCTCTAAACTCTATGCTATTTAACAAGGGTTATACAGTCAGTCACTCAGTAAGAAACACTAGCTCTTCTAGGCCAGCTCCGCTTGAGTGGTCTGGCAAAAACGAATGGTGACATTTTGTGTTTTTTGTGAGAGTTACATGGGGAGGCGTATTACCCCAGGGGCATTTAGCCGCATGTCACCCTAGGTTTCATACATTACCATGCGCAAAAACATGAGTTGCTATCAGTCCTGTTGAACAAAAAAGTAACCTTCATCCTCTCACAAAGGATTATTATTTTTAATGCTGTGCAAATCCAGAATAGGAATTCAAAAGGTTTCTCCTGGTAAAGGATCTGAAATGACCCTATCCCTTTTCTGTACCCACAAGCAACATCTGTCAAAAACGACCTGTATCACTGAGATCAACACACTGTCATAGACAGTCAGGTATGGTTACTGACCTGTACCATACAAAAGCCCTACACATATTGTCACATTGCTGAAGTACAGTAAAACCCTGAGTGAATGTTAAGAGAACTAATTCTTCCTGGTCCAGGATCAGACCCAGATGTTGGCTCAGACGGAGGTTCTAGCGCCAGAACAAGCTACAAAAATCACCATAAATCACACTGAGTCACTTCCAACAAGCTCCCTGCACACATTTCTCTATCAAACATTAATCTCTAGTTGGGCCTGTAATGTCATCACATCAATAAATCCGGTGGTATCATTCACGACAGTGTAGTATAAAACTTCATAAATGTGAAAAATAGCATTGTGAGTACAGTCCAAATTGTGGGTCCCATTATGAAGCAGTTCCTCTAAACTAGTGTCATTTCTGTACATTATCCCAGGGTAGCTAGTCAATTCTGTGCATAATGGTAGAAGTCCAAATTCCTGTGGTGGAAATAAACAGTCTAACAGTCTTCTTACTGAATAAAAAGTAGTTTCTCTGTTCCATTTCTTTGTATTTCACTAAAATAATTTTTATATTTTTTTAATAAGGTACTGTATTTCCCATTTTTAACCATTTAGTACAGAGTAATATGTTATAGGCTATCCAAATCATGTTGGCATAGGAAGGTTGCAGGGAATTAAAGTGGCACCTTGCTAAAAATGCCAATAAAAAAATGCGTTCTGCGCAGAGTATCTTGACCACTGGATGCAATGTATTGATGTTCTCTCAATTTATACATAGCGCATCGAATATTGTTTTATTGCATTGCCAGATGGAAGCCATCCATTTATGAGATTCATATTTGAAATCAGTTTCCACATTTGTTGATATTCTAATAATGTAGTTATTTGCACAGTTATAGGTTAAAGTTACACACTTTAACACTTTTATGTTAAGGTTAGCTGTCATGCATCTGATGATTGAGCGTCTTAACCAACGAACTGTAATCCTGTTGTAAAATTGCCACTCATCAACTGACTTTGGGAGCTAAAAACAAGTATCTACAAATAGGCTTCCACACTGTCATTGTCAATGTCATTCTGACTATTTGAATCCTAAAAGCACTAACAGCTAAGTGTTTAGCTAAAACAACACTAACTGTTATTTTATAACAAGACAGCTATGTTGCAATAATACAAAATGATTGCATTATAATGAGTTAAACAAGTTAAACTGATTTTAATTTCTTGTTCTTTACATTCTGTAAAGCGTTTCTGGTATCATACCACAACGTGTCCAGTTACCATTTGGTCCCATTATTTTAAGAATTGGGCATTCGGTTATATGTGCTCGGCTGGTGCTCAGAGGCTAAGAACAATTGGAATCTCAGCTGAGACCCAGTCAGCATATGTCATGATTACGCAGGGCAGTCCTCTACAGGGAATGATTTTAGACAATACTTTTTGTGCCTGTGTAAGAAATACAAAGTCCCCCAGCACAGCAGGTGGCAAATGTTCCTCCCAAAAAGAGTATCTGTTGCAAGAAGATCAACATGAGGGGCACCCAGACACAGTCTGTTTACCACAGTAGCAGCCTGTCAGAATGTTAGGCGCAGAGCCCCACTTGTTCATCTAGAAACACACAGAAAATATTTTCTTCAATAATGCATTATGTTGCACTTCTTACAAAGTGCGGTAAACGTGTTTACTATTTACAGATATTTACAATTACCTCTGCACCAATGAGATACTAGGGATTATATCATGCCTTCAGGGGCGAATATCTGATTTCAACTTTGGAGGGTACAATAACATTACATCTTCTCAAGAGCAATTATTGAAGGGGAACACCAGAAGTAGGGATTATAATATGTGCCATCCGTTTGCTCGCTCTGCAAACTCAGCCATTGTGTGTGATCCCTACCAACATAAAAGAAATTGACTGGAGTAACCCCACGTTAGCTTCATGCATTGAGTGCCTTTCAGATGGTAGAGATGAACACGGTCACCTTGCACCTAGCTAAGGTACACTACATACACTGCACTGCAAGGTTCTCTCATTGACTCAAATTCAAACAGCTGCAAACACTGGTTGATGATACTGCAGCTTGCTAGCTGACATCAGATAACTGCTGGCTAACAAATTGGGACCTGTAATCCAATTAAGCGAAAATGAAGGCTGGTGACAGTTATGTTTTATTGTACCGAGTGGTAGGAGTAAAGAAATGTCCTTTGTTTGAACTACTTACTGAAATCCAACCACCAACAACCGAGTCCGTTAGATAACTACACATGCACTGTACCTTAGTAATATGCTGTTCGTGAACGATTAATTTGTTTTGAGCGAATCTTTTAAGAGACTCGTGGCTCAAATGTCCTTTTCTAGTGACTCGGTCAATGGCACTGTGCATTCGAACGTTTGATAGCATAGATTTCTACAACATGATCACTTGCTTCATACCCTGTCCTTTTCTGGCGCTAGAAAAATCATAAATACATGTTTATAACTGATTAACTGAATTGATCACAGACTACAATAATGAATATAGTTAATTGATTACTGATGTTATAAAAAAACAGATGACCTCAAGCTGGGAGCTGCTGCCTTCTCCGACAGATACTCCCTGCATTTACTGAGGCCAAAAGACCTCACTCAATTTGTCTTGGAATGGAATGAGCTCTATGTATAAACACAATCAAACAAAAACATATCTTGTTGTTGGGAAGCTACAAACATCTCACACTGGGACCTGAAAATAAATATCTGCGTTTATACACCCCCGGTGACAGGGGTCTCGCTGAAACACTGTACACACTTTTGGAGCATTACTGGATACCTCTGGCCCAGCGAATGTTACTCGTTGCCGGTGTGAAAAGAAAATGTTATCTACATATAATGTAAATATTATTTAATAAAAACAGTGGTCACAGCAATGGTTGATATTGTAATATAGGCTCCTAAATGATTCCTGTGAAAAATATGGATCCACAGAGAATCAGCACATTGAGTGTGATTCTCTGTCGGGACCTGGTTGATGCAGCGGAAAGTGCAGAGCTCCAATATAATCCTCTCATCACAGGTTAAACATGAACACAACACCAGGATAGCAGTGAAATAATGCTTCTGAAGAAACACTTATGCAGAAAGACATATAACCACCCACTCAATACATTGACGGACCAACAACGTCCCTGAAATCTTTAATCAAAAACATTGGAAAAGAGCAACAAATGAAAAATGTATCTTTAAGAACGTCTGGAATCTTTGTAGGACTGTTCAACCTCCACTCCTCCATCCCATGCCAACACAGTCTGCTGCACAGTCCAGCTCATTGTGTATAAAAAATCCAGACACCGTTCATTAACAATACTATTTATACTAACTGGTGAAAAAATTAAAAATGCGGAAAAATAATAAAAATAAATTTGAACGGAAACAGTGCCATAAGAGAGAGCTAAAGCTTCAAAGCTGAACATAATCTAAGACATGTAGGCTCCCTATGGTCTCTATGGTCCCATTGAAGTCCTATGGTCCTAGTGAAAAGTCTCTATGGTCCCATTGAAGTCCTATGGTCCTAGTGAAAAGTCTCTATGGACCCATTGAAGTCCTATGGTCCTAGTGAAAAGTCTCCATGGTCCCAGTGAAAATATTGTTACAAATAAAATGTGGTCCATGCAGTAGGAGTTAGTGGGGCAGCTAGAAGACTCAGCTATAATAAGGAAAAAGGTGTCAATATATTATAGTGAATAAACATATCTGCAGGTGTGGCTTAGATTTTGTCTTTCCAACCACTCAATTACTGAGACAATAAAAGGTGAGCATAGAATAATATATATTATTCTATGCTCACCTTGAGGAGTCAAATTGGTTCCATGGAGGGACGAGTGTCTGTATGTTTTCGCTCTCATCTTGTACTTGATTGATTCATTAGGTCACTAATAGGCTCGTTTCTACCCTCACCTGGTTGTTTAGGTCTGAACTGGGAACCAATCTATAAGAAAAAAACAAAAACCTGCAGGCACGGTTTTGACAACCCTGTTCTAAGGTTTGATTCAGAGTTCACCAAGCAGATTGCTAGGGCTAATGACCACACTTGTCTATTTTCCATACTTTAGACCTCTGAGGTGACTAATGGCATAATTATTTTTTTACAGGACTTGCAGTCCTCTAGGGGAATTCAAATCTTTGAATTATGAGGCCCTCCAAAGCCAACAAGACAGGAGTCTCTCATGTCCGATTCTGTTTCTGCACAATTATCTGACCCTGCCCTAGTTAAAATGTATGTTCTCTGACAGCAACATATATGGAGCTCAAATTGGCGACCACCCCCTTAAATGCTCCTCATTCCTGCCACGTAAACAACATGCCGACCTGGCTTGGGTTACACGAGAGGAGGCGAGCCAACAAAGAGATTAGAAAACAAGGAGTTCAAGATGCCTGACTAAACGGCATCTCCAGGCCCGTGTCGGTTCTTCAAAGGGAGTTTGGCACCCAGAGCACCCTGGTCAGGGCAGGGGGAGGGGGCAAACGGAGCAGCTGCTGCTGAGGTCATCTGGGCAGCTGCCTCTCTCCACACCTCACAGGCCCAGCCAGTCATCACTGGGGCCCAGCCTCTCAGCTCCGCACTTCAAAGAACGACTGCTGCCCTAGCCTTCATTCAGACTGTATCTCACTTTCTCTCTTTCTCAGCCTTTCTCACTTCCCCAAATGTTCCTGCTCATCTTAAAATTGATATTTTACTCAGAAATATTATATTTATACAATAATCCCCAAAATAAATTTTGGGGGATTGTATTATGGATTAACTAATAAAATGTACTTGCTCAAACACAAAGTTTTATTAGTTTTAGTTCTCTAGATTTGACCTATTTTGTCAGGCATGTCCTTAAGATGGTTATGACCAACATTTCTGAAGTACAATACCCCTACTGTGTGACAATATCCATGCTGCTGATTTAATTAATATTGACTGGACACGCTCTTCATTCAGACACCATAATGGAGGACAAGTGCATCCAACAAGTGAGTGTGTCCACTGGGGCCAATTACAAATGACGTTAACACAGGCCTAACACAAACCGCCCCTTTATTGTGTCTTATTCAGAGAACAACAATTGTTGTGTCAACAATTTCATTTAAATAACATTTACATAATAACCATTTTCTATTGACATGGCCAATGAGAAAACTGTTGCTGTGCAAGAGGTATCCCGTAATGCGCAACACATGCACAGCGTTTTAGCTGGACCTGGAAGACTGATAAAATCACTGACAATGTAGTTCACCTGGTAACTAACATGACACTCTGTCATACTAAGGCTGTTGCTGGTGACACTGCAATATTTCAGGGGGCATTGTGAGATGTTTTTAGTTCTTTCCCAAAGACATCTTCGGATTCTGTACTTCAGAACCTTCCCACTTCCCTTCTCATTCTACTCCAGTACACACTTAGCGAGACATCGCCATTAGACCTCAGTAAACAGAGTAAGTTCTGTTGGAAAAATGTCCCACGTTTCCTTGGAAAGTGACGTGCAACAATTGACATGTTCACCTGTTTACAATATTAAAATGAAGAGTCTCATTCTGCTAATTAAAGTACACTTATAGTGAGTGGAATCGCTCGCCCCATCAATTCTCCTTCCGTTTGTATATAATTACAAAGAGTGTGTAAGGGCAACAAATAAAAGACCTATCAAGCTAATTTAGCTAATCTGTGCCTAGCAGTAAGCAGAGACAATGTGAGCATCCGTTAATATGCTGGTTATGGAAGAGAGACACATGAAGGTCCGTAAGTACTGTGGTAATGGAAGAGCCACGTGAAGGTCCGTTAGTACTATGGTAAAGGAACAGAACAACGTAAAGGTTCTTTAGTACTGTGGTAATGGAACAGTGCCACGTGAAGGTCCGTTAGTACTGTGGTAATGGAACAGGGCCACGTGGAGGTCCATTAGTACTGTGGTAATGGAACAGAGCCACGTGAAGGTCCATTAGTACTGTGGTAATGGAACAGAGTCACATGAAGGTCTGTTAGTCCTGTAGTAATGGAACAGAACCACGTGAAACTCTGTTAGAACTAGAATATGGACGAGAGCCACATGAAGCTCTGTTAGTGCTATAGTATGAAAGAGAGCCATATGAAGCTCTGTTAGTACTATAGTATGGAAGAGAGCCACATGAAGCTCTGTTAGTACTATAGTATGGAAGAGAGCCACATGAAGCTCTGTTAGTACTATAGTATGGAAGAGAGCCACATGAAGCTCTGTTAGTACTATAGTATGGAAGAGAGCCACATGAAGGTCCGTTGGTACTCTGGTAATGGAACAGAGCAAATGACTGTTAACCAAAGAGGACCCTAGCCCTTAGAGTGGTTCATTGGTAATGGGTGTGCTCCAGGTATGCTTCTCTTATTTAGGTTTTGTTACCCTTCTTTTGACCTAAAGGTTGCTATTCTCACCAGTAGAACTCCAAGTTGAATATGTTTGTTTCCATACACTGTAATAACTGTTGCCAGTTTGTCTTTTAACAATAAGTTGTGTCTACAGACATGTCCATTACTACATTTCCCTGAAAAAAGTAACCTCCAAGATCAAACTCGGGCAGTGGGAATCAGCATGCTCCACACTGGCTTCAAACAGTCATACACTATCTCACTTACTCATATACAAAGTACACACCTGAGAAGGAAAACCTCTCATGCGCACACACGCTCACACCCACACCCACAGGCACTCATCCATGGGATGAGGTTTCATGTCCTTACCTATTTGTGGTTTGGAGGGAGGGAGGGCAATCACATGCCCCCCCCCTCCATCCCAGCGTCTGTCTCTCCCCAGGACGCCTTGCCAAATTAGGCCTGATTCATTAGGCAGACAGCCAGGCCGCTCAGGCCCAACTATCCTCCATGATCACACTTTTCCTACCCTCTCCCCTAATATGGCTTATAACCAGAAAACCAGCCCACAGGAAGGCGCCACTCATAACCAGGCGGGGGGGTGGTAGGGGTCACAGTGAACAAAAGAGGAGGGTATTTCTGTGGCTTCTTGTCCAAGTTCAAGCCAAGGCCACTTATTTCTAGTTGGCTGGCCTGAGTTACAGTTGAGATTGCGGTGATTCTCCAACAACCTGAATGGATGGTGCTGGGTATAAGGATGAGAAGCCCTTCCACTAATGAGCCAGACATAAGTAGAACCACTACCAGTGGCAGAGCAGTGTGAAACCATAAACACGTATCAGAGCCTCTTAGCTCCCATACAGAAAGATGATGACAAACTGCTTTAAAAACTGTCAGATAGTGGATGGCAGCCAGACCTCAGATCTGTGCATGCCATCTTGCCAACTGATATGGTCTTTGTCCTACCCCAAGACAGTAAACAGATCACAGACCATTTTAGAAAGATGGGATGGGGAGAGGTCTTACCAATGACAATAAGGGTGTAGTTGATGTTGACACTCCCGAAGCCGTTGGTGGCCTTGCAGATGAAGGTGCCTGCGTCCTCAGCCTCCACCTCTTTAATACGCAGGGCCTGCTGCAGCACACGGAAGCGCATCCAGCCACTGTGGATGTTGCGCCCATCCTTTGTCCACATGATGAGAGGTGGCGGGTCACCCTCCACTGGGCACTGGAGCTTCATGGTGCGCCCAATCCGCACTGTCTGTCTGTGGGCTATCTTCTCTGCCACACGGGGAGGGCCTAGGATGAGAGATGGGACATACAGCTGATTGGACCTGAATCAATGGGTTAATATGGTACTACTGTATCTTAAATCCAGGTAGACATTGACTGCCTTGAAAGATAAACTGAGTTTGGTCACGTAAACTGAGTTCCAACAATGAAAACATGAACCATAATGTAAAAGATGCATGTGTCCACTAATTTCAAGAAACACACTGTGCCTATGAGGAGATATTAAATATAAAGAACTGTGTAAGACAGAGAGAAAGACACATACATACACATACATATACATACATATATACATATAAATGGAAATAGAAAGTGGACCAGATGGGGAATTTGACATGGTGATTTAACAAGGGAGAGTATAAACTACATAAACAGAGCGTTCCAAAAGACAGGGGAAAAAGTCTGTCTTCTGTTTCATCTCCATTCGCTCCTCCTAAATAATAGTGATGTTGAGCGCAGCAGTCTATTACAGATCCCTGTGAGCAGCACGTCTGTCTGAATCCTGGCTTATCTTTCTGCATAAATCACAACAAGCTGATACACATTAACATTACATCGGGTTCAGTCCCTGGGCACCAGAGGTTAACACGTCTTTACTGCCTCGTAACTTACACATCTTGAACTCCATGCACCATCCAAAGTCAGCCCTTTCATTTGCCAAAGTAATATAAATCTGTGAGTAAAACGCTGACACCAAATCCCTGACTACAGTACAACTAGTGTTTCATGTGGTCGGTGTTAGATGTACGTAGCACTACGCCTTGCTGTGTTGATGAGTGGAACGAGGCTTCGGTGCAAGCTTCTCCAGCCCACACACTACATGGATCAGTCCCTGTGGGACCCTGGAAGCAGGAAATTGATGGTGTCGCTGTTTATGTCTGTGGGGAAATGGTAACCGCCATTCCTTGTCAGCTGGCCACGTCACCCTGTGCTACCGGGTTGTGGCTGGGCAGATCTCACCGGGGTGTTTACATCTGTGTGTGTGGGGGTGTGTGTGTGCATGGTTAGGTGGTAACCGATTACATATAACAGGGAATGCTTAATCCATTACAAAGATGAAGCAATTGTAATTAGTATGGATTCGATTTTTTGTTATCAGGATGTCAGATAGATTCTTAAAACAAGTGATCATTTTCTGCAATCAACCAACTAGTCATTTGGTTAAGGAGTTGAAATTACATTAGTAGTAAAATTAAATAATGCCTGAGCTTAGTAGGAGCTTTTGACAAATTTAAATGAAGATACCTACAATCGCAAAATAGATGAATATTCTCAATCGCGTAACAAAACAAATGTGAATTGCCCTCATTAGTTTTTCATGTTATAGCAATTGCTGGTGCGATTCCCCACTGGACTTAACAGTGCTTAACAGTATCTTCTACCATTATAACAATCTGTGGGTGTGTTTTAGTTGCAGTACTATGTGCTAATGTGATTCTTCCTGTGTCAATGTTAAGTTTTCACCCTCAGTAAAGTTACCCAGAGCTCCTTCCCCTTGATCATGCTGTAAGTCATGGTAAATCCAGATCGGATTCTTCAGACTGACAAAAAACTCTAGATCTTCCAATGAGTAACATAAGAGAAAAAAGGCACACAGTCTTTAAGACTGGCATTAATTTTGTTTTGTTAGAAGTGTTTTTGGCTGCACTCAGTATGTCCATAATGTCCATCACTCTTTGAGTGTCATTCCAATTCCCATTATATCTGTTAATAACTTTTTTGAGAATTCTGCATGAATAATCGTTATGTTGTTATGTTTTCACGTCACAGTTTACAAAGGAGAGCGCGATAAACCAACATTTTGACCGATGGAGGTTAAAAGTATGGAAATTAGTCCCATTCAGGAATCCACTGGAGCAGTTTTTGCCCTCCCACTTAACTGCTGATGGTTTTCTAATCAGCAGCAGGCCCCGCAAGTAAAACCTTCCTGGGTCAGACTTTCTCACAGATTGAAATCTCATTGTTGCTGAAAGCCTGTAGTACATTCTCTCACTACTTCTCCATATCGCTCTCTGTTGATTAATGACTGTACTACTTTGTACCTTCTGTTTGAGACAAAGCCCAGGGTTCAGGCCTAACAGCTTCACGTCCCAATGAAATGCTCGGGGGACCTACAGGCCGCACCTCCACATCCCAGAGATCACAGAAGCATGACCCAGACTGCGGTGCCGCACTTTGGCACCAGTTAACCTCTGGTTCATTTTCATTCCTTACTCAATTTGGCCAGTGATTAATTGAACATACAGTAGAGGCATTTCTGAGGAGCTTCCCTTGACATTGGACTGGCCTGGAGTAAAATACATTTGTATCCTTACTCTGAGGGAAACAGAAGGAGAAAAAATATGGCAGTGTGAGCGCAGGTCAATGTTGCTCTGTGTGTAATACTGATGTGTGTGTGTCCGTGCAGGCATGCATGTATGAGAGACAGAAAAGGAAAAGAAATAGAGAGTGGTGTGAGGGGGAGAAGAGGGAATTGTATAGAGAGGAAATTGCAGGCTGGACCTTTTAAAACACAATCTGTTTTGTCCATTTCAACCAAAATGCATTACCCTATGCTGCTGCTGGCTCCACTCTGGGATCTAAAGTACCATAAAGAAGCAGTAGCCTCCTGATTCCCTCTCATCTCTATGGGTCTCTTAAAGCTGCATACACCAATTTCTCTTTATTTCCTTTTATGGCATATTGGCTTAAGGTACAGAGTTGGCTAACATACATGTCTGGAATGCCTACTAATGACAGGAAAGAAACAAAAGGCCGAAATCCAGAGCAAGGCCAACAAGTATAATTCTTTCAACTATCTCTCTCCCCTTTGCGCTCTGTCCTCTAACCAGTGGTGATTAACATTGTCAATGAGGTCTGACTGTCCTTGTGTCCTGGTGAGTTTGGGCTCTGACTGTAGACTGGAAAGAGGAAGAAATTCCCCACAGATACACTGTCTATTGATAGGGACCTTTGGTCTGTCAAACAGTCCAATGCACAACATTTATGTTGGCATGCGCCTGAGCTTGGAAAAGGGGAGTTGGGATCTGTGGAATGCTTTTGATTATGAACTCTTCAGCAGACTTGGCTCTAATGTGTTCTCTCTGCCAAAGTCTTCACCTTCAGGAGGTCAGAGTGTATCTTCTGATTGTTTAAAGGCCTACTACTAACACCTTCCTACACCATAGTTCAGGGTTAGGCAACAACATTCAGCAAGAGGACATTTTGTCTGAGCAGATTGGTTTGGGGGCAGGAATATCATTATTTGAAGATATTTTTGTGGGGATTTTTTATGGTTGATTGGACTGTAGTGAAAGGAGAGTGTGCATGCTGAAAGACCAATAGGCCAGACTCAAACCCACATTGCTGTTTGAAAATAACAAAAAAGGTTGGGGGGGATCAAAATTATACACATGTGGGTCAGCTTTGGCCAGCGGGCCAGGCAGGGTTAGATGCCCGCTACTGTGGTACACATTTCTTATACTGTCCCACACGATGCTCAACCATATTTAAGGCTACCACAGCATCCTAGACCAGTAGTTGCCAACCATTTTCAGTTACTGTAACATTATTTTACCCTGCACTTATGCCACATTTCCACTGGAGCTTTACCCCGGTACCAGGTCTCACACCAGTGATTTATGCTAATGTTGGCTCTAGACTTTCCTGTTTCGACTTTTGGTACCAAGGTCTTAAGGAGGGGCTCAGGTGGGGAGGAGTAAACTATCAACGCAATTTGGTTGCGTTGATAGTTTTTTCAAATTCAAAACATAGGTATATATTTTACTGGTGCACAAAATGAACCGTGCATCAACATCACTGTGTTCAAAGAACAAAACCATCAAAACATGATTTTCACACAAAAACAAAAACGGAATAATGAATATTCCATGAGTCGGATGTGTGTCTTGACCTCCGCCGAACCCCTGAGATTGACTCACTGAACCCCTGGGGTTCGATCGAAACCCAGGTTAAGAACCACTGAACTAAGCAAATGACACACATCACTATTCCAGTAGCACAACAAGCAGCGATTCGCAGCACGTAATGTAAGGCAAACCCCGCCCTAAGTTCAAAAGTCCAGTGCTTGGCCCCAAGTGAGAGCTGGGCTACTCTGCCACAGCGTAGTGGCCGACTGCCCCTGGCCCGTGTCAATGGAAACGGAAACATTTTTGGACTATAGGGTGAAATACTGGTGTTTGGCATCAGTGGAAGTGAGGCATTAGTACAACTGAAGCAGTCCTTCATGTGCATTTCATCAGTAACCCAATGGTCTCATGAGTCATCTCAAGCACTCCCTGTGCATACACCAAGTACATTACGGGACCACGATCCCCTGATTCGGAACCACTGTTCTACACCCTAGGTTTACACAATTACACAGTACATATTTAAATCATAGTACTGTCTGAGAAATTACCATTTGGGCATAAACACCAGCACTGGTCTTCAAAAGCACTGCATTCCCTGCCTGTTCACTACCAATCCATCGCTAAGTCAAAAGAATTCTCACTATTCATAAATATACACACTTTCAAACACTTGCACAAGGCTTACAATGTGTAACATGTAAACTTCTTAGCCCTTGAGGCGCAGTCCTTGAGCTCTCAGATTAGAGTGACTGTCTGCTGAAGTGGGCCAAGAGTGCAGAGGGAAGTCAACATTAGCTGGACATAGGGAAAAGCGGATTGGGTCACTAACATGCCCTTGGGGAGAGGAGGAATGAGGGTCTGGTAAGCTTTCACTGAAATTATTGTGGGATAATGCAATTCAAACATTTTGTTTCCCAATCAAATTTCCCCTGATAAAAAACACTGAATTTGCACCGAGAAACAAGTTCTGATTTTTTTTTTTAACACTGGAAATGCAGACAAATATTTTGGCTTCATGCCTTCAAAATACAAATAATTTGAAGACAAAAATTGGCTTGTTAGAATTCCAAAGCATTTTTTCTCTTCCTTTTATATATCCGTAGCTATCTCAACACCCCGAGAGACCTCACCCTTCCCTCTAGCCCCAGGTGACAGGACAGAATGATGACTACACTACGACAGGCCGCACCACCTCTCCCTTAGACAGCTAAAAGGCGCTCATTTCCACTGCTGTCAATAGGTCAATTGCTCCCAATTGGTAAAGCATGACAGTTAACACTGCCCTGGGGCAGGAAGGTGGATATGTTTACATTAAGCTCAAGAACAACTACACTTTCCTCAGAGTAAGACTAATCACATATGGACTTAAGTTTTCAGAGACCTGCTGGACTATACATTAATAACAAAACTGCTGCAGTCAACACTCCGTGTAGTCACCACAGTGTCTCGTGTCCTCTTGATATTTTTCATATGAGAAAAGAATGTAAATGAGAAAAAGAGAAGATAGAGGAACGAAACGCTGAACGAATCTAACAGCTCAGCTCTGCTTTGGCCTGGCGGAGGGCGTCCATGTAAAGCACAGTGTTCTGGGAACGCCGAGGGGTGTTGGGCACCGACTGCCAGATCATGTTGCCACACCAGCTAGTCAGCAGATTCCAGAAAGTCTTTAAAGTTCCACTGGCTGTTTTCAGCACCAAGGCAGGTCTATAGCCTGTGTTAAAATGTGGCAGACATATAGAAACATCAATGCTCCAGTGTGAAGCCTGTATATATTATTTTTCAGACTGAATAAGAACGTCCCAATTGCCTGGTTGACGAGTATGTCAGACACCATGTATCCATAGGAACAAAAAGTCTAGTCACATCATCAGGTTCCCCTTGGAGCCTGGTTCCTCTCTAGGTTTCTTCCTAAATTTGGCCCTCCTAGGGAGTTTTTCCTAGCCACTGAAGTTCATCACTATTGTTGTTTGCTCCCTGGGGTTTAAGGCCGGGTGTTTTGTGAAAGCACTTTGTGACAACTGCTGATGTAAAAAGGGCTTTATAAAATAAATTTGATTGATTGATTGATTGATCATGGGAACCACAAACAACAAAACTGTAGCATTATCAAACAATGACACAATACAAGACAGTTACTTAGAATGTATTCTCAGTACAACTTTTCTGAAGGTTGTCAAGACTTTATGCAAGACTGACATTAACAATATAATGTCCACATAACATTTCTGAAGTAACATGCCTTCCTCCGCCAGAGATAACCCCATCAGTAACTGCAGCATGAATATATTGTGTGGCCCAATGTGTTTTTTTCACTTAAGTAGGTTCAGAAGTTACCGCTAACTCATACTCTGCTACCGCTTGTAAATAAAAGAATCTACATGTTATTAAAATTGAGTTCAATTGAGTTCCTGAACACTCTAGTCAATGAGAACAGGCCCTGAAAATGCACAGTATTCAAAGGCCGCATTTGAATGTTTGTGGATTTGGGTTGTCTGGGGCCTAGGCTGCCTCCTGCACTGTACATGTACTGTTGCAGATTGGGTTATGATCTTTCAGAAAACAATTTAGCCGTTATTTCCCTACTGTCTCAAACAATTAAGTATGAATATACTATATAAATAATTTAAATGTAAAGGATAAAAATATGAATTGCCAAACGTCACCTTTTAAGGTAACATGGGACACTTTCCCCACAGATACCACCCACAACCCACCGCAGATTCAATAGAACTGTTGTTCAGCTCTATCGTAAACAAGTGGGCGGTGATATGAGAGGTCAAAGGATGCTTCCTGTTGACATAATATGCAACTAGGTTACCTTCAGAGAGCTTTAGAAAATAATATACTAAACATCTCCACAAACAAAAGGATCAAATATCCCCCTGCCTGCGTGTCAGCATGTTTTTTTAGCAATAGCTAATTTTGATCAACTGGCATATTCTCCAGCTTTGTGGGAGGAGGCAACTGCTTATTTGTGAAAACTCATGTTAGCTTGGCCTAGCTAGTTACTAAACAACGGAGATGGCTTTATATTAAACTTTGAGTTGCACTAGTTAGCAGCTTCCCTCAACATAACTCTTTTAGTTTATTATGAGGTTTGATTGGCTGGCTCAGCTACATAGTTAGCTTGCAAGCTACTTTACATGACTGTTAAAATGTAATGCTATTTATGTGATCCAAGTAGTTATTTAATTCTGAATGGGTCTTCACGTGAGAAAATGAAGACATGCAACAATATTGAAATTGTTGAAATTTATTTTTCACATTACAGAATTGTATGTGTGGAATGTGATAGGTCTCGTAAGCTGGTAGTAGCAACCTGAAAACAATTAACAGAATTCACACAATTACTTAGCCAGATTGCTCAAAGCAACAGATTATATTTTGACCAGCAAAGAAAATTTGCAACCGCAAATGTTGTCTAGACAATTGGTGTTTGTGTGAATGCCAACAGCTAAATCTGTCAAGAAAAAAAAAATTATTGCCCAATAGAGTTCAGACATTTGTATAGCCTAACAAATAATCCCTATTCATTTAGTAGCCTGGTCTAGAAAGTTACACATTTGTCATATGGCTTTTAACATTAGAAACTTGTAGTGTAAAATATAAAACACAAGCACTTCTGATATTTTCATTTGATGGTCATTTAACTGAGATCTTAAAAAGTTGCTCCTGTTGGACAAACACATTTGTCCATTTAAAGCATCCAATGCTGTTTCGTTTTCAGGCACATCCTCTCCCGAGTTAACATTTCAGTGTTTGTGTTTAGATTTTATGCAAATGAACATATGTCAATGCAGCTGACAGGCAGCAATGTTATATAAGGTGGTAAAAGACTAGTTTTTTGATAGATTTCCTGTGATTGTACTTCTACTTTGCAAAAGCTTATTTTAG
>JACXGJ010000704.1:0-109733 GCA_016801105.1 Esox niger
TTATGTTTAATGTCGGTGGATGTAAGTAGTAGTATGTTTATCTATGTTCATTTACATTTTTGCAGTTTACCTCGGTGCTCTTTGTTTTCTGTTCTGTTGTTTTGTGTATGTTTGTTCACAATTAAAGAGTACATCGAGCTGCAACCTTCTGCCTACGCCTGGTCCGCTTCATCCGTCCACTACTAAAGCTCTCTGACAGCTATTCATAGTTGGATTGGCGGTTGGCTCTGGTAGTCAGGGTGTGCGCGGCGGCGAGCTTTGAATGTGTGAGCTGTATGTTCATTGTTTGGGTGCAGTGGAGCTGGAGAAACACTTAAGATGGGTTCACGACAACGGAACGTTGTTTGCACAGAGTAAAAGTTGTACCCAGCTAACAATTTTCCGTTGTCACAATGTTGTAATCTGGCGACCGAAATGAAGTAGCAGCAACCTTGTCAGCTAGGTTGTCACAACCGGAAAATATTGTTTTCTTGTTGTCGCTACAACGTAACTAATTGACGGTGTCAGTTGGTCGCTAGCATGTCGCTGCAATGTGTTATTGTCGGTTGGTAATTGTGAATCTCAGGCATCATTCATTGCAATTTTCCTCTCATATTTGTTACATCCATACTTGCAATTAGAATGCGTACAAATAAGTTTATATCTGTCCAGTCAGCATCTTGACAGTTTTCTCCAACCTTGTGTTTACCTGCTCAAACTGTTCCATGAAATCTTAAATGTGCACAACACATTTTAGCAGGGTTCTACACCGATGTTTAGTTTTACAGTGAGGTAAATATTAAATATTATAAATTTATTTATCAACCCATTCCCAGATGTAATAATGGCAATGCTGTTAGATCATAAGTCCAGACATTTTCTCCTAGAAAATTACATGACATATCATGTAATATACAGGAGACCCATATCTAGCAAAAAAAGTATATACATTTACAAAAAAAAACATTTATGTAATTTAAAAATCTTTATATCCCTCCTCACACACCTGTGTGGGACTTCATAACCATCAGGAAGGATAAAGTAGCAAATCTCATGTAGTTAACTCCAATGAAACTGTAGGTATACAATAGCAATAGCCATGATGAACAGTGTTCTATCCTTCTCCAATCATTGACATTTTTGTTCCAGCTATCAACTGAACAAATTTAGAAATATTATGAACTGGCCATTTTATAAATAAATATTAGAACACAAGCCAATATGAATGCTTAACTCTTCATTGGGTTATTTTCTTTTTAAATGTGAGGAATTGTGAAATCATGAAGATAATAAAAATAACAAAATTGAAACAAACAATTAATATTATCCAATTGACAAAATACAATCACACAAGCAAAGACGGACACTTTACTCATACTTGTTGTTGGAAACGTCTGTGTGGTCTTCAAAACTATCTTCACCTTCCTCTGCCGTTGAACCCATTGCTGCACCTGGACATGTTTAAAACCAGTATAAAACAGAGTGTCAACCAATTGATTAAATTCGTTCAAAATTTATTTGTATCACTTTTACAATTTTGTCAAATATTTTGTAGAATCATTAATTGCAGAAGTCATAGTAAAAATCTTTACATTTTGAGTACTTGTGAGGTGACTCGATGTTCAGCTATGTAAGAAAAAAAATTTGCCAATCCAAGCTATTTAGTAGTTGACTTAATGTACTGGACTGTAGCTTGCTAACGTTAATCGGCTTGCTGGACAGTACTGTAATTTGATGGGAACTACTAAAGTGATTTTAGCTATATCACAGATAGTTATTTATCTACTTGATAAATAAGTTAAATACGCTTACCTGAGATTCCTTGTCCAGAAATGATGACGGTGCTTCAGAAATTATGTCAGTTTAACAAACTAAACTGATGTTTGTTTAACTTTTGTCGTTCAGTACCGTTTGCTTGCTATCGTTAGCTTGTTATATTACAGTACCATACTGTAGGCTACATGACTAAATTACCAAATAACTAAATTGGAAAATTTCTGGATTAGAAAACGAAAGTATGATTAACATTAATGATTATAACATTTCTAAATATTAATAACTACTAATGTAGGCTACCCACAGTAGTAGAAGAGTACGGGTGAAAACTCACAGACATGACTAAATCAGAACGTAAATCAGAATTGTCTTAAACTAGAGTGAAATGAAAGTGGCATAGCGAACAAGAAATGGCGGGACGCTCGGGCTGAGGCACATCTGCGCATGCACAGTATACATTTTGTGTAAGCATTATGTCTGTGTCTGAGTATATATAACTTTTTGAATTGGTCTGAATTGTGGAGATTGGGGAATTTGGTGACTCTAAAGATCTTCCGGTGAACATTGAAATATTTGGTATAAGTGGTTTCCGATGTGGTGGTGTTAATGACATTGTAAGCAAAGTACGAAAATGGGAGTAATATTTCCCGTTTGTAGTTACGTAAGATCGTTACCAAATTGGTACGAAGGTTGCTACATTGTCAGTACGTCCTGTTATTACGTTTCTGCTACATTCTGAACAGGTAAGGAACATTAACAATTATCTGGTCATTAATTTCCTTCAGATAACGTTGGAGTTACGTAGGATCGTTACCAAACTGGTAAGTAAATATTTACCTTGTCAGTCGTGTAATTATACTCTTGCGACTTGCTGAGGAGGTAAGGAAGATTACCAATTATGTGGTCTTGCAATTGCCTTTGGAGGACGTTGCCACAACATTGTGAGAAGGTCATGTCAGCATTACCAATCCATAATGTCACGGTTTGATCGTGGTTACGTAATATGTTAGCTGGGTACTCTTTTATGAAATGGGTACAACTTAGACGAGAAAAACTTAAACTGTTATCGATTCTATTGAGGCTAGAATCCATCTTCAAAAATGAGACGTAGTATCTGTAGTATAAATATTTTGGGATGTATCCGCCCACCCCTACCAGCAATCTCATTCCAGCCAATTCACTTCTGCGTGGTGGGCTTACCTCTTTGGCTTATTTGTGAATGCCCATATTACCTGGATGATATATATATTGTGTAAGTACACCATAGGTAGCGAATTTCGCTTTCTGTAAGAAACTATATTGGCAGCTAGAGACCAATCTGTCGATTCCTCTGTCTTCTGCAGCATACACTACAAAAACGGCAAAGAAGCGAAAGAAGACTTAGACCCACACGCTATAGCTAACTACCAGGAACTCTAAGCTAGCGCTTTTTTGGAATAGGGTTTATATCGTTATTCGGAAACATCAATCTCTGCCTGGCATTGGTGTGGAACCGGTTTCTGACTGTTGAGTAACTGCAAAATGCTGTAATTATTTCTTACGGAACAAATCTGACCTAGTTGTTAAACCAACGTAACATAATTTGTCTAACTACAGTAGCTATCTTGTTAAAACATTGCCACCATGCAACTAAAACTATGAGCACAGAAATGGAAGGACAAAGCTTCTGAAAGAGAATGTCAAAATATGTGTAGTAGTTAAGTAGTAGCTGATTGTACTTAGTTGGTTATGAATGGAAAAGATGTGGCATAAGACATTACCTGTGTTGTGGACTAATTATGAATTAAAACATTAAACAATATAACGTTTATGACCAGTTTTTGGGTCCTAAACGTTATATTCGGGCCCAGGCCCATGGATTCCTGTCGGTGTCCCTGCTGCAGGTGTACACACACACACACACACACACACACACACAGTTCATTTAGCAATTAAAATGTAGACTCCAATGTTGACTGTCCTTAAACATTCTACTTGTACTCATACTTACCTCAAACTTTACTTTAAACTCAACTTCAACCTTATTTAACCTTAGTCTTAAACTCAGTATCCTAAAATTGATACCTAGAGTTAACCCAGCCATAATGCCTTACCCTGAATCTCTCCAGAAATGGTCAACCCTAATTCTAATCCAAACTTTTGTGTATATTTTGTCACGGATGCGGGTTGGAACCCAAGCGTGGATTGGAAAGGCGAGGGGAAGTGGCAGACAGATTAATCGGGGTCGGACAGGCGATCGGTGCACAGGCTGGCTGCAGAGCGGCACCGATAGGCAGCAGGCAGAGTAGTCGGGGTTGGGCAGGAGGTCGGTACACGAGCTGGCGGCAGAAGTACAGACAGGTAGCAGGCAGAGTAGTCGGGGACGGGCAGGAGGTCTGTACACGGCAAACTCGAACGAACGGAGGCGGGGATGTGACAAACCTTTGCCTTAAACCTTAAATTCTAGAAATTTTTTTTTTTTTGAAAAACAGGAATAAAGTCCTTGTTAGTAAAATAATTTATATTTTAGCACACTTTAGGGACATTTTTGTGCCCATTGAATATTTCAGTTAGAAACACACATACATACACACCCCCATTTTGTGAATAAAACTTGATATCATATGGCTAAGTTGTAAAGTAAATTGTAGTTCAGGAAAGTATCCACTTTTCTATCAAAAGGTCTTTCTAGCTACCAGATTTATTTGTAAGTGTAAGGCTTGTGTTGATTATTATGGCCTGTCTGTGTGTTTCTGGGGAGATGAATAATGAATTAAAGGCACAGATGATAAAAGCCCTAGTCTGGCTTCCTGACATTACATATCCTTACTTCCTCCAAGGGATCACTCCTGGGCAAGCAGTAAGCGTTTGTATGTGTTTCTGTTTGTTTCTGTGTGCGTGTTTTCATTTGTGTTTGTGTGTGGGTTTGTGTTTCACATTTTGAAGAGAAAGAGAGAGCAAGACAGGTGGTGCGAAAGGAGGGCCTGGCTGCAGGATGAAATTACATTTCTTATAAATGGGGGCATATCTAATTCATATCCCATTTGCAGTATTTATGGGGAAACAAAACTGGGGGGCACAGATTCTATCTGGAAAGGCAATTCCCCCTCTTTGAATGTGGTGGCCAAGTTGGGGCACATACAACGTTTAGGGAGGCCATAAGATTTAAACCCAAATATACGAGAGATAAAAACTTTTTTTCAATGGACATAGTTCAACACAAAGGACTGATCTTATTATTTGACCCTTTCCCCCTTCAGATAAAAACATTCCAACTTTGTTGTTAGGGTTTGCCTTCAAGGTCACTTTACTATAAATACATGTCAAAACTTTAATCAAAGTCTAGTCTGCTCATAGGTTTTTAGGTTTCTAAGAGCAATCTTAAATCCCGCAAATACAAAAAAGAAACTGTCACGGTCCCGGCCAGCTGGGGCTGTTCCGGTCCGTGTTTTCTGTATGTTAGTGATCTGTCTTGTCCTTGTTTCTGTTGATGAGTGTATTTAGTTCACCTGTGTTTTGCCACCACCTGTTTCTGTTCTGCTCGTTAGTCTGTGTATTTAGTTCAGTCAGTTTCTCCCTGTGTTTGTCGGATCATTGTTGGTGTCATGTCATTGTCGTGACGAGAAACAAAATGGTCAGGGAGGCTTCCAAGAGGCCTACGGCAACAATAAAGGAGTTGCAGGAATTTCTGGCAAGTACTGGCTGTGTGTTACATGTGACAACAATCTCACGTATTCTCCATATGAAGGGGCTATGGGGTAGGGTGGCAAGGTGGAAGCCTTTTCTTACAAAGAAAAACATCCAAGCCCGGCTAAGGTTTGCAAAAACAAACATCAAGTCTCCATAAAGCACATGGGATAATGTGTTATGGTCTGATGAAATCAAAGTTGACATTTTTTGTCATAGTCCCAAAAGGTATGTTTGGCACAAAAAAACACTGCACATTACCCAAAGAACACCATACCCACAGTGAAACATGCTGGTGGCAGCATCATGCTTTGGGGCTGTTTTTCTTTTGTCAGGGTGGAGGGAATTATGAACAGTTCCAAATAACAGGCAGTTTTGGCACTAATTCTTCAGGCGTCCTTTAGAAAGCTGAAGATGAAGTTCACCTTTTAGCACGAAAACAACCCAAAGCACACATCCAAATCCACTAAAGCGTGGCTTCACCAGAAGAAGATTAACGTTTTGGAATGGCCCAGCCAGAGACCAGACCTGAATCCAATCGAACATATGTGAGGTGATCTGAAGAGGGCTGTGCACAGGAGATGTCATCGCAATCTGACAAATTTGGAGCGCTTTTGCAAAGAAGAGTGGGCACATATTGCCACGTCAAGATGTGCCATGCTAATAGACTCCTACCCAAAAAGACTGCTTCAACAAAGTATTAGTTTAAGGGTGTGCACACTTATGCAACCTGGTTGTTGAGAGATTTTTTATTTCCCCCCCTTAAAGATTTCAGTTTGTTTTTTAATTGAATTCCTGACGTTGTAAGTCACATTAGAGGTGGAAAAAGTTCTGACATGATTTATCTTTGTCAAATATTTTTACATTACAATCACCTAGCATTTTAACAGAGGTGTGTAGACTTTTTATGTGCACTGTACATGTAGCAACTGAAAACGTACTCATCAGACTGCAAAGCAATGTCAGAGTCAGAGGAAATGTACAAGTATTAAGTATAATGTATGTTACATGTGGGGGGTATAGATCCACAATGAAGGTACTACATTATATGCAATCAAAATGCAAAACCTAGAGAAGTCATTGACATATATAAAGACTGTATCACCCAAATGTTTCGACACATTACATGTATTCATTCTAATGAGAAAGTCTTAGGCATCATAGATGTTTTACACAAATCTAGTTATAAACATTAATTGCCTGTCAGTTTTGGTTTCATTAAAGGGCGAAACTTTATTCTTACCAGAACAGGATGTCAAATATGAGGAAGGGTTTGAAATTTAAGACATGCCTTGTAATTATTTTACTTAGTAAGTAAGTAAAATGACTGTTTAAAAAATATATCAGTACCAAGTTGTAATTCGGTTTCCTGGTGATATATGTCATTGATGTGGACTTGAAACCTTTGATGTATTTTGCTGTAAAGATATGAGTGTAAACCTGTTTCTTTCGTAGCTTGTTCAGGACACCTTCTAAAACACTTTTCCAAGCTTCATTATGATTCTATCCCATGGCTCTGGGTGGCCTCAACGTGCTCCAAGGACACAGTAGTCAGATCTTTATGCAGCCAATGTGTGTGTGTGCGTGTGTCAGGTGAGAGGCTGATCCAGAACACTGTTATCCAGAACCATTGTCAGTAGTAGTCTGTTGCGTGTGTGTCAATGTGTTATTGTGTTTACACGTCTACATGCTTGTGTGTGCGTGCTGAGTTACAGGGTGTGACTGTGTTGATGAACACCCAAGGAGTCACGCAACTGCTCGCCGTCTGACAGTGTTTTCATGTCACTGGGTTTCTTTTCATCAACAGAAGTGGCTTTTAGTGCTCTGCTATTTCAAGCCTTCAAATCTGGACTGATTTAAATGTCAGTAGTGTTTCTGCTGTTGTTTGGGCCAGCAATGATGCTCTTTAAATACACTGTTTGAGTCCCAATTGGCATCCAATTCCAGTTATAGTGCACTGCTTTCTACCCACACCTTCTGGTGGAAAGTACTTCACCATTTAGGGAAAAGAATGCTATTTGAGTCCTCTATGGCACAAGGATCCCAAGGCACATCTCCGCCAGGAGCAGAACGCTGCCAATTTGATGAGGCAGAACTAATTCACTGTACATTGTTGGAAGGCACTCTATTTTCACTTCCTCCAATTCAATCTCACATAAAGATCCTCCTTTCTCTATCTCCCACACAACCTCTCTTTCTTTTTTCTTTCTACTCACCCTCTTACTCTTACTTTCTCTCACACCGATCACTTCTTTCTTTCACTATCCAGATGCTTACTGTCCTTTCTGTCTCCCTCCCCTCCCAATTCCAATTTTATGGGCTTTATTGGCATTGTTTACATTGCCCGAGCAAGTAGAAAAAACATAATATATAATAAAATTATATAGACCCGAAGGGCTGTGACCTGAAATAGGCAAAACAGTGGTTGTCGGAGGAGTTCGGGGAAGCCATGGAGAAGGACTTTTGGTCGGCACCAAGGTGTGTCTGGAAAACCGTCCGCCACCTCAGGAGGGGAAACGGGGAACCATCCAAGCTGTGTACAATGAGGATGGAACACTGTTGACCTCAACTGAGGAGGTAATTGGGCAATGGAAGGAACACTTTGAGGAACTCCTAAATCCCACTAACATGCCTTCTTTAGTAGAGGCAGAGCTGGAGGCTGATGGGGAAGCATCGTCAATCTCCTTGGCAGCAGTCACTGAGGTAGTTAAACAGCTGCACAGTGGCAAGGGGATTGATGAGATTCGTCCAGAAATCTGATGTGGAGGGGATGTCTTGGATGACACGCCTCTTCAACATTGCGTGGGAGTCGGGGGCAATGCCTAAGGAGTGGCAGACTGGGGTGGTGGTTCCCCTGTTTAAAAAGGGGGACCAGAGGGTGTTTGCCAATTATAGAGGTATCACACTACTCAGCCTCCCTGGAAAAGTATGCATAGGAGGGTTCGGCAGATAGTCGAACCTCAGATTGAAGAGGAACAATGCGGATTCCGTCCTGGTTGTGGAACAACCGACCAGCTCTTTACTCTTGCAAGGATCCTGCAGGGGACCTGGGAATATGCCCATCTGGTCTACATGTGCTTTGTTGATCTGGAGAAGGCATATGACCAAGTCCCCCGGGAGATGCTGTGGAACGTGCTGCGGGAGTATGGGGTGAGGAGGTCCCTTCTTAGGGCTATCCAGTCCCTGTACTTCCAAAGTGAGAGCTGTGTTTGGGTTCTCGGTAGTAAGTCAGACTCGTTCTAGGTGGGGGTTGGCCTCCGTCAGGGCTGCGCTTTGTCACTAATCCTGTTTGTTACATTTATGGACAGGATATCGAGGCGCAGTCAGGGTGGGGAGGGTTCGATGGGCTGGGGATCTCATCGCTGCTTTTTGCAGATGATGTGGTTCTGATGGCATCATCGGTCTGTGACCTCCAGCACTCACTGGACCGGTTCGCAGCCAAGTGTGAACAGTTGGGATGAGGATTAGCACTTCAAAATCTAAGGCCTTGGTTATCAGCAGGAAACCGATGGAGTGCCTCCTCCGGGTAGGGAAGGAGGTTTAATCCCAATTAAAGGAGTTCAAGTATCTCGGGGTCTTGTTCGCGAGTGAGGGAAAAATGGAGTGGGAGATTGGCTGGAGAATCGGAGCAGTGGGAGCGTTATTGCATTCGCTTTACGAAAAGAGAGCTGAGCCGGAAGGCAAAGCTCTCGATATACCGGTCAGTTTCCGTTCCTACCCTCACCTATGGTCATGAAGGCGGGGTCATGAGCGAAAGAACTAGATCGTGGGTACAAGCGGCTGAAATGAGTTTTCTCAGAAGGGTAGCTGGCGTCTCCCTTAGGGTGAGAAGCTCAGTTATCCGTGAGGAACTCCGGAGTAAAGCCGCTGCTCCTTTGCATTGAAAGGAGCCAGTTGAGGTGGTTCGGGCATCTGGTAAGGATGCCCCCAGGACGTCTCCCTAGGGAGGTGTTCCAGACACGTCCAGCTGGGAGGAGACCTCGGGTTAGGCCCAGGATTAGGTGGAGAGATAATATTTTGACACTGGCCTGGGAACACCTCGGGATCCCCCACTCAGAGCTTGCAAATGTAGCTCAGGTAAGGGAAGTTTGGGGTCCCCTGCTGGAGCTGCTGCCCCCGCGACCCGACTATGTATAAGCAGGTGAAAATGATAATAAAATGTAAAACATTATTAAAATTAGCAAATAAAGATCTATACATTACACAAAAGAAATTAATTTTGAAATATATATTATAAGCTAAATACAATGTTTTACAAAAGTGAAAGTAGTAACAAGTGAGAATGAAAAGGGAAAATAAAGACATATGAATCTGAGTTAGGTTCAACATGTAGTTTTTGCTTTACTAGTTGCCTTTTTCTCATGGCAATGGGTCACAAATAATGCTGCTATGATTGCACATAGAGCAATTTCGCCTAACATATCTGGGACCTTATCTCTTTCTCTCCTCTCTATCTCTCACCTCTGCCCCTCTGTTTCTCCTTTCTCTCTCTCACTGTCTGCTCTGGCTCTCTCCTCTCTGTCAATTTAATTTCAATTCAATTTAAATGGCTACGTTGGCATAGGAAACATTTGTTTACATTCCTAAAGCTATAGGGGGGGAAAGTAGAAAAAATAACAACAGTTAAACAAAACCTGTATTTAAATTAAAGTGGAAAACAATCAACCTAAAATGAAAGACAGTAAAAACAAATGATTCCATGTATTATTAATCACCTAAGTACAAAACATTTAACATTTTAAGCTACTGTATGTACAGTGTAGTGAAAAGGTGAATAAAGTAAGACTGACGAGTGAACAAATATATAGAATATTGGTTAGGACAATGACAATGTCCTTAACAATGTTCACATTCAACTGTTTGCTGTTTCCTAATGGCAACTGGTCACAAATCTTGCTGCTGTGATTACACATTGCGGTATTTTGTCTAACAGGTATGTGAGTGCATTGATGTTTGATTTGATTTCAAATTCGTTGTGTGTTGCTAAGATCTTATGGATATTTGTGTTTCTTATATAGTCATACATTTGGCAGGAGGTTAGGAAGTGCAGCTCTGTTTCCACGTCAATTTGTGGCCAGTATGTACATAGAATGTCTTCTCTCTTGAGATTATTCTGCCTGTCGCGGCCATTCTATATAATAAGTCTATACATAGTCAAACATTTTCAGAAGTTTGGATCAGTCACAGTTGTGAAGGAACCGAAAAATGTCAATTCAATGTTTATTTACATAGTCAATTATTCTTCATTATTTAGTATAGACGTTTATACATATGTACTTAATTTATGTCCTAGTAGTCTATCACTGGAATGTCAATGGTTAACAGATGTTTCTGTAAGGTGTGAATGCAGAGACAAAAGGGTTGCTTTTAACTGTCTAGCTTGCCTGATCCTCGAGATAACCACTCCGTCATATGAGATGGCCCGAGGAACAAACTGGAATTTGTCCCTAAACAATAAGCGGTCTATTCTGCAGGACTAGTCTTGATATATTAATGTTAGCTAACCAACCCCCAAAACTTCAGTGGGGATATACACCAGAGTGGGATTTGGGAAAGCTCTCTCTTACCTTTTCATCCCCTCTGCATGCTTCTTTGCTCTTGCAAACATCTTGGATCTCCTGAGAACTTTTATCTTAGATACTGTACTTTTCATACTCTATATATTAAATGCATTTTTTACATTACTTCATTGACTATTTAGAATTGATCTAAAACAGGTCAACATCCAGTTCGTTCAGTTGTCAGGTATTCACTTTACTCCATCACTCTGTTTTCTCTCCTCTGTCTCCTCTGTTACTCTCCCCTCTATTTCTCCTTTTTGTTTCTCCCACGACTTCATCATCTTACACTGTTTCTGAATGAAGTTCTGGTCTTGGTTGTTTTTGAATATCTGGTCGCGTAGTTCGTCCCTGCGGGTGGATGTCTCTGCATCTTCTGTCTTCCCACAGTCTCCATCCAAGTGCCCACTTCAAATAGGATAATAAAGCAAGAGAGCCAAGAGCAATTAAAATCAATTAATACCAAATACCTCTTCAATGTAGAGAGAATTAGAGAGACAGACACTGCCTGTAAATTGTGTCCTTGTTCCTGATGTTGTCCTGGCCTTGTTTGTTGTCCTGGCAGAATGTGGGCTAAATCAGGACAAGGGCTGAATGTTAGAAAAATTACTATAAACAGGGCACCTGAGAACACAATGCATTTAACAGTTTAATTTAGTGTGCATTTTGGTGTATGGGTGCTCATCATGAACCTGGTCCCTCATGTCCATTCATTATGTTCTGAAAGGCCAAACTGATTCTAGTTTGGCTCCATTTATACCTGGTCATATTTTGATAATTGAACATCAGAACAATAATAGAACATCAGAACAATGATAGAAGATCAGGACAATAATAGAACATCAGAACAATTATAATAGAACAACAGGACAATTATAGAACAACAGGACAATAATATAACAAGATCAGGACAACAATAGAAAAAGGTCAGGTCTATAATAGAACATCAGGGCAATAATGGGACAAGATCCAGACAAGACCAGGACGATTGACACGTTACAACCTACAACTCTTTATCTAAAAATGTTGGGACGCTGCATAAAATGCAAAAACAGAATGCAATGATTTGCAAATAATTCAATCCATATATTCAATAGAAAATTATTCAAAGACAACATGTGTACTATTTTGAAACTGAGACATTTGATTGTTTCTTGAAATATATTGCCACTTTGAATTTGATGTCAGCAACACATCTTAATAAAGTTGTGACAAAGGCAACAAAAGACTGAAAAAGTTGTGTAATGCTAAAAAACGAAACCTGGTGGAATATCACAGAACCAATGAGGCCATTTACAACAGGTCAGCAGCATGACTGGTTATGAAACTATTATTTTAGAGAGGATGAGTTTATCAGAAGTGAGAATGGGGAGGGGTTCACCACTGTGAAATATTGCGTGGGCAAATAGTGCAACAATTTAAAAATAAAGTTTCTCATTGTCAAATTGCAAGGAGTTTGGGGAACTCATCATCTACAGTATTTAAAACCATTTAAGGATTCAGAGAATCTGTAGAATTCTCTGTATGCAAGGGACAATGATGAAAACCAATAGGGGATATCCGTGATCATTGGGGCCCTCAGGCAGCACTGCTTTAAAAAGAGACATGGTTCTGTAGTGGAAATTACGGCATGGGCTCAGGAAGACGTTGAATAACCGTTGTCTATAAACACAGTACTTCGCTGCATCCACAAATGGTCGAAGGACAGATGTAGGGATGGATGGATTTCAGGAGGGACGGATGAGGAAGCGACGGGCGTAGGGAGGGAGGGATTTATCGAGGGATAGATTTAAGGAGGGATGGATGTAGGGAAGGATGGATTTAAGTAGGAATGGATTTAAGGAGGAATTGATTCAAGAAGGGATGGATTCAAGAAAGAATGGATTTAAGGAGGGATGGAATTTGGGAGGGATGGATTTAGAGAGGAATGGACAGAGGGAAAGTTGGACGTAAGAACAGATGGATTTAGTAAGGGACAGATGTTGGGATTTCATAAATCATACACTCATACTCCCCTCTCTTCTAGGCTCATGCTTTCTTGGCTGGTCTTAACTCCTTTCCTGACTTACCTCCTTGCCCAGCTAAATAATACTAACAAAGATTGATAATTTATTTGATCGAGATGCAAGCCAACAGAAAGAATCATTAACATCAGATTAAACATGGATGCACCAACCAATTCCAGCCCGTCAAATTTTTTTCCATATTGGCTGAATCTCCCCGGAGAATGCATCCAAGCACACGAAACTGCGCTCTGTTTCAGTATGTGTAGTTTATGTATCTGATTCTGTCAGGCAAAAAAGAAAGAGACATGTCATACTCTCTTTGGCTGACTGCATCAGTTTCGTTGGCTACATGAGACAGGGGAGCGCTGTTTTGGTTGTATGGATCCTTTCTTGAAATCTCGGAGATTCAGTCTCTTATGAAAGCAAGGAATGTTTGTGTTCAGATCAATGAGTTTGAAAAAACCTGTGAAGGATGTAACCTAGTTTTTGAGATTTTGTACACCCATAGAAAACAAATCCTACTGTACTAACACTTCAGTGTCCTGCATTAGGTGAGCAGAAATACATGGTCTCATGTCCCTTCTCTCTCAGAGATACATGGTCTCATGTCCCTTCTCTCTCAGAAATACATGGTCTCATGTCCCTTCTCTCTCAGAGATACATGGTCTCATGTCCCTTCTCTCTCAGAAGTACATGGTCTCATGTCCCTTCTCTCTCAGAGATACATGGTCTCATGTCCCTTCTCTCTCAGAGATACATGGTCTCATGTCTTTCCTCTCAGATATTCATGGTCTCATGTCCTTCTTCTCTGAGCTACATGGTCTCATGTCCTTCCTCTCTCAGAGGTACATGGTCTCATGTCCTTCCTCTCTCAGAGGTTCATGGTCTTGTTTTTTCTGACTCTAGGGAAGTTGTTCAAGGATGCATGATGTGTGTTTAGAACTGGTGCAATGTGTGTAATACTGGGAATCACAAAGAGTGTGTGTTTGTGTGTGCAATCGTATAACAAATAATCTAATCTTCTAGGTACACACAGCAGTAATGTACCTCATTCAGATCACTGGCAGACTTTATATACAGATTACTAGTTGACCACTGTGAGCAAACACACACATACACAAACACCCAATCACACCGACAGACAAGCCCTCCGACTTACACACTGTTTTGGCTGTCAGATAAAAGTTATGTAATTAAGGTGTCTCTTTTGTTATGATAATGCCAGACTTTTAAACCCCTGCAATGCAAGTAAAACCTGCGGTTACATAACCACAACACACAGATATAACAACCTGCAGTTTGCCTGCGTTTTCTAAACATTCTGCTATATCCAGAAGAAATGTGGTTTGCCGGCCTTTTATGAACATTCTGATAAATATGAAACATTTATATTGTTGGCCTGCCTTTTCTAAAAATTCTGATATATCCAGAAAAAATTCAGTTTGTCTTCAGGTTAACTGAAGAACCTGGTAAACTGAGTGATTTGAGGAAAGTTATGGTTGGAGAAAGACAGATACCGTGTCAACTCAGAAACCTGTGACTATCCAAAATGGCAGTCTGTTCCCTAGATATTTCTGTTGTGCCCTACTTTGTACCAGGCCCCAGGCCATATCAAGTGCACTAAAGAGATAATGGGTGCAGCTACAGTCTCATGTCACTACTGTTTCTGTTAGAGTAGCAGGGTTGTTAGTTTAATGAACATGATTTTGGTTCTGCCATGGATTTACTGATGTTTCACAAAGGATTAGGGAGCCACTCAACCCGCGGCCCACATAAATGTAGTCACAACATGCCAGTGTCACTACTACAGCCCATCAACACTCCCCTCCTTATTTTTAACTGACCCTTCCAAGAGGTGAAGGAGGTGATGGATAAAATCCTTCTCTCCTGATCCAGCCATTTTCCCTCTCTCTGTGAGGGTGTGGGAAGTTTAAGCGTGTGGGGGGGTACATCACTGACACCCAGTTCTCCTCTGTCCCTTGCCTGATGCTGGCAGGATTAAGATTATACGCTGTTTCTGAAATGCCATAAACCCCTTTGCATTTCCCCGAATCTCAACTGCCGCCCTGTTCTCTCCCATTTGCAGTAGTCAGCCATAGAGCTCTAGGGATTAGGGTGGCATTTGGGACACAAGCTGTCTCCACCTTGTTGGTTACTCTGTCACATGGTCCAGCAGGTTCAGTTCTGTCAGCAATACAGCAACGACTGCCTGCCTCTTCTGAGTTATCATCTCACTCTCTGGGTCTGTAAGAGGTTTTGATGTGTATGTGTGTTGTCAGGGTAGAAGGTTCTGGACTGACATAGAGTGCCCTCCACTAATATTGGCACCCTTGGTACATATGTACAAAATGGGCTGTGGAAAAACGTCATTGTTTATGCTCTTGATTGTTCATAAAAAATAATGACGAAAATCAAATGGAAGTAAAAAAAAAAAATGTAAAGAGAAAATGTGTTCTTATCAATAAACACATTTCTGACATATATGCCGCACAGTGATAACAGCTCTGATGCGTAACTAGGTTGGAGAACACATGACAAGGGATCTGAGACCATTCCTCCGTAAAGAATCTCTCCAGATCTTTCAGATTCCAAGGTCCTGACAGGCAGTCAGGCTTTGGTTTAACATCTGCTGGTACTTGATGAAGTCCATGATTCCATGTACTGTATCCTAACACGTTGTCAAGTGTCACAACATCACAGATCCACCCTCATTCTTCACAGGTACTTCTCTGCATGGCTATCTTTCTGCCTACGCCTATGTTTTTAAAAATATCTGTTTTGGTCTCATCTGACCATAGCAACCTTCCCAAAAAACTGTCCAAAATCTTGTGGAAAGCCTGCCCAGATGTGTGGTGGCTGTTATAACTGCAAAGGGGTTATTGCACATGGTTTTGGTGTGGGTTGTTCAATAAGCTCATATAGGTGTGTTGGTTGGTTGTCCACATGCTTTTGCTCACATAGATTTTTTGTATTAGAAATCAGAATACACTCTGTCAATCTTTCTGATGATGAATGAATTCAATAGGGTACTGAAACAACACATCAACACTATAATATTGACACAGATGTCTTATATTGCTTGTGTGAGTGTTTGAGTTTGTCTTCCGTTTAACTGAAGAACTTGGTAAACTGACTGATTTGAGGAAGGTTATGGTTGGAGAAAGACACTGTCAAATCCAAAATGTGGTTATGTAGGTGGCATCTGATCATAGTTTTAGAAATGTTCTGATCCCAAGACAAAACTCACATCTGCAACTGATAGTGGGAATGGGCATTTTATAATTTCCTGATTTGTGCAACAACCTTTTCTAGCTCATCACTTCTGTATTTTTTAGCCTCTGTGTCACCTGACATTAATACTCCAGTGAAACAGGAAGTCATGGCTTGCCAATTAATTGTACCTAATCACTCAGTGGAACTAAACATTTTAAATATGAATCTACTTGATATTACTAACTTTACTTAGATTTTACTCAGAATAATTTATAGGGGTATCAATAACGGAGGCACATGTTTTGAAGAAAAATATCTATTCAATAAATTGATTATGTATCATTTTACTTCAATTAAAGTTTCTATTATTATTTTTTATAAAAGAGGATAAACATGAAAGAGGATAAACAAAAAAACAAATCACAGCCCATGTTGCTCAGGGTACCAATAACATTGGGGGTCACTGCATGGTCTTCATCATGACCACTGGTCTCTCTACAGCTGATGCTGTACTCTATCTTGGTTTTCTTTTTTTTGTTTGTTTACTATTTCTTTTACATTCATTTTCTCTCTCCATACACACTCTGGCATTATGTTTGTACATTGTTGTTGTTGTACCGACTCCCTCTGCATCACCACCAAGTCACCTGCATCTCCTCTCCCTCACTTTTCCTCCCTCTTCTCATTGACTAACGCTTCTGAGGTCTGACGAGAGCGGCTGTATAAATGGGATGAATAATTGAATGGTGGTGTCCTAGTGTGCGGCAGCGGTAACAGCTCCAGCCGCAGCGCTATGCTTCAATGCAGATGTGCTGGCCTCAGCCAAACACTTTGATGGAGTGCAGTGTTTGGAGGGAGAGAGAGAGCACCGAGAGAGAAGCAAGGGAGGGAGTGAGGGAGGGAAAATGGAGTCTCCATGCCTCCTCCAACAGTAGCCCTGTAACTGGTGTCTTTAAACAGCCACAACCGAGCAGAATGAGCAATGGGACATTGCAGGTGTTTGGTGTTTGTGAGTGTGTGGTCACAATCTGCTCTAAACTACATGATCCTGTGAGGGTCATTCAAGCTTCATGAAGCGGAACAACATGGAACAATACACTGCCAGGTAATCTTGATGTGGCTGTAGCCATGTCACACCACATTCACCTGCTGTCCCTGACAGTGCTGGGCAAATGCAACAGGTCACGTTTCAATGTAGGGACATGAATGTCCGCGTAACAATCCAATTGACTTTGTGGAGCCAACTTTTTTTTACAAAGTCTTCAGGACCAGAGGCGTTGGTAGGATCACAATACATATGGGGCTTACCCCCCCCCCCCCCGCCCCCTGTGACAAAAATTACAGTTTTTTTTATGTACATGAGGACAAATTCGATGTACTTGATAGCAGCTCACACGTCAACACTGTCATAATGCATGGCTGAGCATTAAAGATGAATAGATCAGGGACTATTTATTTAAAAAGAGAGATCTGGGACTATTCCTAAAAGTTTCGGGGCTATAGTTCCAGACACCCAGCCCTAATGACGCCACTGTTCAAGACATACATGGTCCCAAAACGCTAAATTGTAACCTTTACAAAGGATGCTTTTTCGTTCAGGTTTCACTTATCTTTTGCAAATTATGTTTATTTTCACACAAAAGAACTATGATAAGAAACCGTTCAGGGTCGTTATTTAACAGGTCTGAAAATTATGACATCGAGAAATAATGTATTTGAGGCAGTCCAAAAGTGACTAGGGTTTATCTTTGTCTTATTTAGGAATCTATTCAATTAGAACATAATTAATAAACTATTTTTGTAGAGCGTAATAGGCCCACACCTCAATTTATGCTTCATTTCTGATGCAGTTTGTATCTCTCATGTTCTTTCATTTCTCTCATCCTCTCTATCTGTCTCTCTGTTTTTCTGAATCTCTCACTTTGAAGTGAGCAGCTAGTACAAACCAGCCCTTTTTTCTCCAAATTGCTTGGTTTGCTTTTATTTGAAGTGTACAATAAATAGATAGTTTGACCTCTGCAGATTTTAATATTTATTCAAATATAATAATTATTTGGTGTGTGCTTACAGATGCAATATTTCCAACCTAATCAAGACACAACACAGTTTTTATCTTTTATCTCAATCCTCAGTACTCTAAACATTCTCCACACTCAGAAGAATTTTTTCTGTTCTTCCCCTCTAGACCCATAGACACCCAGGACTCAGTGAAGCAGGCCACGAGCAGACATTTCTAAAGCTCAGCAGTGAAGCAGATTGCATTCTCAGTCAACCACTGTACAGGAAAGACAAGCTCTTTGTGGGTAACTGCATTAGTGACATTTTACCCCCAGCTAAAAGAGAAATCATTGGAAGAGAGAGATGGCAAGTGAAGGTGTGAGACTGAGAAAGAACATTCAAGGGTGAGAGAGCAAGAGAAGAAAAATAGAGCTGAGGGTTTGTGTGTGTATATGGTTCCGTGCAGGTATGTGTTTCTATGTGTGTGATCTTTGTGTATTTGTACACCCCAAAAATAATATGACCTGAACAATTCATCCCTGAAACTTTTTTTTTTTTTTGCAGTACACCACGAGGGACAATTTCCAGTATAGTGGTTAGGTTTAGGGAAAAATGCACAATTGGGCACACAGCCACTGGATATAAGAGTGCTGGGGTTACATTTGGATTGATGCATTACCAGTCGGGATTATGGTTAGGCGTTAAGGCTAGAGAAAGTCACTATACATTTCATTGAGTTTAAGGTTAGAGTATGGTTTAGGGCTAAGGAGTAGGGAACATGGAATTCGAATTTAGGCTTAGGTCTCAGATCCCCATTAAGATAGAAACACAAACGTGTCTGTGTTGGTGGAAGGATGTGTTCTGCAGGTGTTTCATTGTGTGTCAATGTGTTTCTATAGATCCCATTGTTGATGAGCGTGAGATGTAGTTCTCATGGAGGTCTATCTTATCTTTCCCACAGTTGTGGGAACAGGCCCACGCTCTCTCTTCCCTCCGACAGAAAACCAGCTCCCCCTGGGTTACCGATACCAGCCAGGACTAACATTCTCTCTCACTGTCTATCGGAGCAGCATTTATAAGATCAGGCTTTGGGAAGAGCTCAACTGGGGCAATTCATTGGTAGTTGGCTAAAGGATATTGAACTGCAGATGGAACATTTTATACGGATGAGGAAAGGGATAGAAGGACAGAGATTCAGAAGAAAGTAAAAATGTATAGGTTTGACAGTGAAATTCTAAGAATTATAAAAACACATGCTGAACAAATTCAGGGAAAACAGGAAATACAAAATAAATGCACCAAAAGAGAGAATTGTTATTATGGAGAAAATGATAGCGAGAGAAAAGACATATCTTAAGAACTAGCTGACAAAAATACCAGGAGGGAGAGAGTTGAAAGAGCTGGAGAAAGAGAAGTAATCTGCGAAATGACTTCTCAGGTCTAATATACATAGCACTGCTTTTCGGTTCTTTACAATGGTTCTTCCTCCCGAGCATCCTCTCTGGTACTAATCCTCCCAGAGAGCAGCTACTCAAGAACCAGTCCTCAGATGAATTCTACTGGACCTGCCCAAAGGAGTGGGAGTCACCAGCTGATTGCAAGCCCAGATTGTTGTGTAATGTGCACTGATAGGGTAAAGGACGTGGTGGGGAGGAGACGGTGTATCAGCGTAACCTCACATGAAACCTCTAAAACTCTGCCAAGGCCCACTTATCATTTGCTAGCTAGGAGGATTGATAATCACTTCTCCTAATCAGGGTCTCCATCCCTTTGTTTTCCTTCTGACCACTATGTCCTGCTCTAACCATAAACCATCCATAAACTCTATGTTTTCTGATCTGCTCTCTCCCCCCACCTTCATTCATTGCCTTTAACACTTCTATTCCTCCTACTCTTTTTTTCTCTACCTCCTCACTATGGGACTTTCCCTTGGTTTCTTTTTTCCTTCCTATCACTCTTGCTCTATTTGACCTTTTCTCCTCCCCATCAGCCACTTTTCTCTCATTCACTCTTCATCTTTTCTTCGCTCTCCTCTTCATTACGCAGTAGGACACTCATTTTCTTCTTCTGGTCTGCCTGTGTTGAGTGGTCCTCCATTTTGCAGCCTTGTGTAATAGTGTAGTGTAGTGCTGCCTGGAGCAGAAGCAGTGCGCTAGAGCTGAACAATGGTGCCCAGGGTATAAATAGCTTTTTTCCAGCTTGGCAGAGGAAGGGGGAGGGTCTCTGGCTGATGCACTGTAAAATTCAAGGAGCAAGGAGACAGAGTGGTCTATATGAAGATGTACACTAGACTACTATTGTACTACATAACAATGAAATTAAGATGATCAATGCACAACATTTAAAAGGGGAGCTTGGTGAATTATTTGGATGAAAACAGAGGTGTGTGTTTCCACCAAGATAGTAAAACCAACCTGACACATCGGTTTATTAGCTAGTCCACAATTGGTGTAGATGTAGAAGTTAGATTTAGGTTAGCCTCATGGACCAGGCAATTCTACATTAACCATGGCAAAATACATTGGAAATTAGTGTTTAAATATGTTGGAACCCAGGTATTTTAGTTTTAACAAAAACCAAAATAATGGAACATTTACTTAATTTGCTCAATTGCAATCTATATTGCAATGATTTGCAGCATTTTGTCATTGTTCAACAATATATCCCAAAGCTGATAAATAACAAAGAAATACATTTCTTGAACCACAAGAAAATTAAAATAATACTTGTATATATATATATTATGAGAGATGGAATCTAAAAAATATCCAAAAAATCACATGATTTCTAAATAATTAATTAAGTATTTGATACATCAGAAAAAGCAGAACTTAATATTTGGTACAGAAACCTTTGTTTGCAATTACAGAGATCATATGTTTCCTGTAGTTCTTGACCAGGTTTGCATAGACTGCAGTAGGGATTTTGGCCCACTCCTCCATACAGACCTTCTCTAGATCCTTCAGGTTTTGGGGCTGTCGCTGGGCAATACGAACTTTCAGCTCCCTCCAAAGATTTTCAATTGAGTTCAGGTCTGGAGACTGGCTAGGCCACTCTAGGACCTTGAGATGCATCTTACGGAGCCACTCCTTAGTTGCCCTGGCTGTGTGTTTCGGGTCGTTGTCATGCTGGTAGACCCACCCACGACCTATCTTCAATGCTATTATTGAGGGAAGGAGGTTGTTGGCCAAGATCTCACGATACATGGCCCCATCCATCCTCCCCTAGATACAGTGCAGTTGTCCTGTCTCCTTTGCAGAAAAGCATCCCCCCAAAGAATGATGTTTGGACCTCCATGCTTCACGGTTGGGATGGTGTTCTTGGGGTTGTACTCATCCTACTTCTTCCTCCAACCACAGCGAGTGGATTTTAGACCAAAAAGCTCTATTTTTGTGTCATCAGACCACATCGCCTTCTCCCATTCCTCCTCTGGATCATCCAGATGGATATTGGCAAATTCAGACGGGCCTGGACATGTGCTGGCTTCAGCAGCGGGACCTTTCGTGCGCTGCAGGATTTTAATCCATGACGGCGTTGTGTGTTACTAATGGATTTCTTTGAGACTGTGGTCCCAGCTCTCTTCAGGTCATTGATCAGGTCCCGCTGGGTAGTTCAGGGCTGATCCATCACCTTCCTCATGATCATTGATGCCCTACGAGGTCAGATCTTGTCTGGAGCCCCAGACCGAGGGAGATTGACCATCATCTTGAACTTCTACCATTTTCTAATAATTGCGCCAACAGTTGCCTTCTCACCAGACTGCTTGTCTATTGTCCTGTAGCCCATCCCAGCCTTGTGCAGGTCTGCAATTTTATCCCTGATGTCCTTACACAGCTCTCTGGTCTTGGCCATTGAGTGTGTGGACAGGTGTCTTTTATACAGGTAACAAGTTCAAACAGTTGCAGTTAATACAGGTAATGAGTGGAGAACAGGAGGGCTTCTTAAAGAAAAACTAACAGGTCTGTGAGAGCTGGAATTTTTACTGGTTCATAGGTGATCAAATACTTATGTCATGCAATAAAATGATAATTAATTATTTAAAAACCATACAATGTATTTTTCTGGATTTCTGTTTTAGATTCTGTCTCTCACAGTTGAAGTGTACCTATGGTAAACATTACAGACCTCTACGGGCTTTGTAAGTAGGAAAACCTGCAAAATCAGCAGTGTATCAAATACTCCCCACTGTATATAAACCCTATTAATTCCCAATTGACTTCCATTCATTCACCGCTGACTTCCATGTGTTTACCATAGACTCCCATTGACTCTCGATTGACTCCCATTCATTCTCTATTGCCCCATTTATTCTCCATAGACTCACATTCATTCCCCATTGATTGTCATTCAACAAACTCAAAAATCCAAGATGGGGGATATTATGGGTTCTTGAGGCTTTTTTGTTCCTTATGAGAAATGAGGCATGTACACAAAGAAGCAGCACCAAATGTCAAACGTAGTGGAAATGTTTCATGAGATTTTCACTGTATAAAAAATATCCAAGGGGGCAGGAAATGTCATGCAATAAAATGCTAATTCATTATTTAAAAATTATACAATGTGATTATCTGGATTTTTGTTTTAGATTCCATCTCTCACAGTTGAAGAATACCTATGATAATAATTGCATGCTTTGTAAGTAGGAAAACCTGCAAAATCAGCAGTGTATCAAATATTGTTCTCCCCACGGTACATACAGCTATGGAAAGAAATCTGAAGACCACTGCTAAATTATCAGATTCACTGGTTTTACTATTCATAGGTATGTTTGAGTAAAGTGAAGTGTTTTATTCTAGAAACTACTGACAACATTACTCCCAAATAAAGATATTGTCATTTAGAGTATTTATTTGTAGAAAATAACAATTGGTCAAAATAACCCCAAAAATATTATTTGTTTTCAGACAATAATGCAAAAAAAACATATTAATATTCATTTTTCAACAACAAAACTATACACTCTTAGGAAGATTTCAGAAATCTATATTTGGTGGAATAACCCAGATTTTTTATAATAACTTTCATGCGTCTTGGCATGCTCTCCACCAGTCGGTCACATTGCTGTTGGGTGACTTTATACCACTCCTGTCACAAAAATTCAAGTTGCTTTGTTTGATGGCTTGTGACCATCCATCTTCTTCTTGATCAAATTCCAGAGGTTTTCAGTGGGGTTCAGGTCCAGAGATTGGGCTGGCCATGACAGGGTCTTGATCTGGTGGTCCTCCAGCCACACTTTGATTGACCTGGCTGTGTGGCATAGAGTATTGTCCTGCTGGACAAAACTATTTTCATTGTTGGGGAACATTGTCAGAGCAGAAGGAAGCAGGTGTTCTTCCAGGATAACCTTGTACGTAGCTTGATTCACAAAGATAAATCTGCCTGATTCCAGCCTTGCTGATGCACCCCCAGATCATCACCAATCCTCCACCAAATTTCATAGTGGGTGCGAGGTCTAGTGGCTTTTAGGCCTCTCTAGGCCTCTGTCTAACCATTATAGGTGTTGTGACAAGCTGAATTACCTTATTCCATTCCTCTATAGTCCAATCCATATGGTCTTTGCTTCGCACGACTTCAGCCCTGCCCCTCGGAGCTTGTTTCAAACCGTCCTCGCCATGCACTTCAACCCAGCTGCTGTTTGTCATTCTTTTTGTAGGTCATTTGATGTCATCCTATAGTTGTTGAGTGTTATAGTGTACTGCTGTTTTCGTTTTCGCCTTGTTCCTACCAGAAAACCCCTAATAATCCTAACAAAAATCAGAAAAGGAATCCCACTTGAATGGCCATGTTGTAAACTACTACACCACAGTGCTATATGTTTACCCAGTGTTAATATAGCATCTCAACATTAGATCATTTTGTCAAGCATTAACACCAATATTTGAGTATTTCACTAGACACAATTAAGCGTTGTGTTTAACTGCCGTTTCTTATTAAATTGACCTCCACCACTAGCAGTATCAATGTACAGCCGCTGGCTGTATTAACTGCGTATTAGTCTGTAATAGACCTACTAGTATCTTACTACTTACTACTTGAACTTAACAGCCAAAGCTATTTAATGGCACAAAAACTTTTTCTTTCATTCGTGAATGATAATATAACATCATATTGGTGAAAAGACAAGAATATTGTGGAAATCCCTACTCTTTTACTGCCCAAGGGTTTTTTATCTATCTACCTATATTACCCCAAAAATCATGCACAGGTGCATAAAAATCTACCAGAATCAATAGCAACATAACCATGAACAGTTATATTTTAGGCTTACTATAACACTGCTACTGAAGGTTGCAGCCAGAAAAATCAATTCGGAACAAATCCTAATGCATCATTTGCTTTGACTGTGACAAGATTAGAACATGGTTGCAGGTCTGCATCTCTAACCACTTCGCCAGCCATTCAGCCAGCCAATCAGTCAGTCCTGATAAAAACATTTTGGTATGAACATTTGAGACACTGCCAAACATTTACTGCAGGCTTTTTTGCATGTTTTGGAGTTTTTGGAGCGGCTTTTTCTTGTAAACATAAATAATGTTGAGTGTGCCCATTCCAGAGACAGCCATGCATGCCCATGGCATGACAGTACCTCCACCATGGGTCATATTTTAAAGTTTTGGAATAAAATAATAATCGTCAGTATTATATTTTCCTCAGTGTGTGCATGGTTTAGTGTTCAAGAAAGTATGGGGCAAATGAAGGAAAGTTAATGCACTGGTCAAGTCAGAATAATTCATTTTTGTTTGAAGACAATTGATGGTATGAATCCACTAGCAATAAAAAAATGTATAGGATAAGGATATATTTTGTGGCTTAGCTAATAACACTTAAGAGAAACAAACAAAACACCTACTGCTTGAAATGCACTATTGAACAACTTGGCAGCTGTAGTGAGGCTTTTATGCTTTTGTCAATAACTCATTTGAAAGTTTACAATCACTGCACACTGTTGATGGTGGAGTCTGACGGTAGCCTTATCATTTCATTTCACTTTGTTTATTTTCATCTCTACTAATATTGTCATTGTACCAACCACTTTTCCACCAGTTTTTGGATAATGTTATTGGAAAAGGTGCATGTAGGGAATCATATGTAGGAGTGTAATTAGAGAATGTAATACAAATGGAACAAATTACCAACAAAGAGTTGAAATAATCAGTTATCACCTATCATTCTATCAACACTGGTCCTTTCAGAAAGCACATCAGCCCAGCAATTTCTGTGACAGTTACATTTGAAAATCGAATTTCAAGATGTTGCAAGCATTGATGATTATCTGAATAAAGAACCCTTTTATCTTCTCATATCAGTATTGACACGATGTAGTATTCTGCTCTGCAGGAGAAAAACCTAACTTTTCCATGAATTAAATATCTGATTTTATTTTCTATTTACTTAATGTTGTTGGACAGGATATGAATTGAAGGTTAGGAAGGACTTCTACCTCTATTTTTGACCTGCATCCTAGAGTGTGATAACATTTACTCTTTGTTTTTAAGATGTGTTCAGAGGGGTTGTTAGGATCACAATACATTCGGGGCTCAGCCCCCCACCCCAGTCAGACAGAAATTACAGGGTGTTGAATCTATATGCGCCTACATTGTCATAATGCACTATCAAAATTATGGATCAATAGATCAAGGGCTATTTCAGTATTTTGGGGGGGTCAATTTGAGATCCAGGGCTAATCATAAAAGAGGCCTAACAACGCTACTGTGTATGTTAATGATACCAGTTAATTTTCCCCGACTGTTGAAAACCTGCATGCAGTGATAGAATCCAGAGAAAATGGAACAATAGCTTCAATATGGAATTTGGTTTTACTTAGTCTAGTATACTCTTCCGTTGAGGTAGTACATTCTGAATTAGTCTCTCCCAGCTTTCTTGCATTCTTATTATCACTATGGTATCAACAATACAGGGAGAAAGGAATCAATGAGTCTGACAACACAACATACACAGGGTCTGTTTTTACATGCCGTGTTAACTGCTTACTAGCTGTGGTCTCAAACACACTTTTAATTAAAGGTTATTTGAACTGTGCAATAACCTCCTAATAAGGAAATGTGAAAATGTGGCTACACACACAATATGTATTGAGCATCAAACACAAAACCAGTTAAGATATATGGGGATTATATCTCTAGTGTTAAGGGGCTTACTTTTCAAAGCAGTACCACTGTATCTCTGTGATTGTGGGAACATCATGTTGGTTTCCCAGTTGGGTTGTAGAAGCGTGATGCCTCTTCATCTGGTGGCAGCCTGCCGATAGACAATTCTACTTTCTCCAATGAGACCCACAGACTTAATCACAGGAAAAACATGCTGTTGCTTTCTTATTCATCCACCGAATCACAGTGGCAATGTACTAATAGCGATCATATTATATATTTCATTTTTAAAGCTCATTCTCTCACCCAAGATGCCTGCACAAATGATACATTTTCTATTATATAATAAATACAATTTACATTGTAAGCTCAATCAAACATTGCTACATACAGGTGTCCAGAACGTAAATATTCTTGTTTTGTGACATATGTCTTAACATTGGCAGGAAATATGTTCCAGAGGTGTAGAGCCACACCACTGAAAGCTGTTAAACCCATAGCTTTTATTCTGCTGTACATGGAATTTGGAAATGATGTTCTACTGCAATGCCACTTTGTAAATTTTATGAAACACCTGAACAAATTGATTTTGTTTTGCAGAAGAAGGAATGGCTCTGTCTAAACTGCCAGACCCTGCGTCTGATGTCCGGAGGACTTGGAGACCCAACTCCTGTTCCTCATCCATCTCCAAAGCATCAACCAATGGGATCTCCATGCCACCAGGCACCAGCCAGTCAGCAGCCAGCTCAGCAGCCATCCTTCCAGAAATCAACCAATCAGCAGCAGCAAGGTCCAAGACAGATGCAGCCGCAGCAGCAGAAGCATCAGACAAGTCCAGGGAGTGGACCTTTCGCCTCGACTGCAGCAAAGCAACCTGGAGAAACAAAGGCCCCTATACAGCCTACACCTACACCTGCCAACGAGCCTCCAAAACAACTCAAGGCTATAGAAGACACTTCACTAAAACCAGAGGAGGTGGTGGAACCTGCCATAGACCTGCCAAAGTCAAATCAGAGGAAGGGAGAGTCAATCACACCAATAAAAGACCTAAAGAAGTCAAGACAATATGATGTAAGTCACCTTGTAGTTGTATTAGAAGGAGTTTTGGTAATGCTTAGTTGTTTGTATTAGAAATCAAGATGTGCGTTGGTGGATATTAATTAGATAATTTTGTGGGGAATGTATCAATTGTTTGTTGCCAATATTTGAAAATAACATATACACTTTCCTGTACTTTTCCTCTTCTTCTGCACCCTGTTATTGATGTCTAGAAAATCGTGCTGAGGAAGTAGGCACCAGCCACAATACAGAAGGACTTACTCCACACAGAGAAAATTAATGTTTTTTCTCTCCCTCCATTTTAGCTGTCACTCTTCTTGAAATATGATGCTTTACAATTGGCACAACCATGAATATGGAAATCCATCAAGATCTTAGTAGTACTGAATTAGTGCTGATGTGAATACAAAATGAATGTGCTCAACTCAAAATCTCTCTGTTCTCTAATGTTTGCTGTGAGTATGGGTGGACTAATATGAGGAACAGAACATTACCACACAATTGCATTAGACCCTTTCAGGTATTTTCAGGTATTTTTATAAAATAGTTCCCCCAGTCTGATGTATTGTTTTTGGCTGATTTCTTTTGTTCACTCTTAGGAGACCAAGAACAGCCCTCAGGACCTGTCGAGGAGCCCACAGAGTCTGAGCGATACAGGCTACTCCTCAGACGGCATCTCCAGCTCCCATAGTGAGATTACTGGGCTCATCCAGGAGGAGGAAATGAAATTGAGCGAGAGGGGCATTAGTGGACATGATAGCCCCCCCAGTCCCTCTGAGATCACCAAGCTTGAGAGCTCCATGAGGACCCTGCTGGAGTCCAAGACCCTGCCAGCAGAGGAAAGAGAGCGTGAACGAGGCCGGGGCAGACATCACCGAGAGCCGAGGCCCCGGTCGTTGTCCATCACCCCCGAGGCATATGACTCTGACGAGGAGCTTGAAGACATTGTGGAAGAGGAGGAGGACATGGGGGACTGGGAGTCCAAACGGGAGCACAAGATCAGCGCCGCTCCCAAGGAGGAGAAAAAAGTATCAGAGCCACAGCCAATGACTGATGAGGAATTCATGAGAAGGCAGATCATGGAAATGAGTGCAGAAGAGGACAATGAAGATGAGGAGGAAATGGAGGAGGACGATGAGGAGGATGAAGGCTATGGCTACCAAAAACCGAAAAAGGCACACAAGCACATCTCAGAGAAACGGCGCCTCTCTCACCAGTCCAGCAGCTTTGAGGAAGAGACCAAAAGTTCTAGCGATATCTACAAAGGTTCTGCGGAAGAAGGTGAGGAGGGTGGCCTAGGGGGCCTACGTCGTTTCAAAACTATTGAGCTCAATAACACAAACAGCTACAGCCGCGACATGGAGCTCAACAATGAAAATGACCTCAGTCTGGACAGAGAGCCAGAACTGGAGATGGAGAGCCTAACAGGATCTCCTGAGGAGCGTTCCAGGGGTGAGTACTCTTCCCCGTTGCCAGCCACCACCTCCAGCTACAACTCTGGCACGTCCCCAACATCAATCTCCTCTATGGAAGATGACAGTGACAGCAGCCCTAGCCGCAGACAAAGATTGGAAGATGCCAAGCAGCAGAGGAAAGCCCGCCACCGATCCCACGGACCCCTGCTTCCCACCATTGAAGACTCCTCAGAGGAGGACGAGCTGAGGGAGGAGGAAGAGCTGCTGCGGGAGCAAGAGAAGATGAGAGACCTGGAGCAACAGAGGATCCGCAGCACAGCTAGGAAGACAAAAAGAGATAAGGAGGAGCTGAGAGCCCAACGACGAAGGGAGAGGTCCAAGACGCCTCCTAGTAACCTCTCTCCCATCGAGGATGCCTCCCCTACTGAGGAGCTGCGACAGGCTGCAGAGATGGAGGAGCTTCACAGATCCTCTGCCTCAGAATACTCCCCACAGAGCCTTGACTCAGAGGCTGAGGGATACGAATCCAAACTGTACAAGTCAGGCAGCGAGTACAACCTGCCCACGTTCATGTCTCTGTACTCGCCGACGGAGAAGTCGTCAACAACCACGACCTCCACCGCTCCCTCCAGCAGCAAACCCCTGAAGAGTGCTGAAGAGGTATATGAGGAAATGATGAAGAAAGCAGAGTTGCTTCAGAAACAACAGAAACAGCAGCAGCAGCAGCAACAAGGGAGACACATTAGTGCATACAAGGACACAAATGGCCAACAGTATGAGGAAGAATACGAGTATGAGCAGGCCGAGCTAAGTTATGAAAAAGAGGCAGCAGAGACAGGAGACATCTACGAAGAGATCCGACAGACCTCTCAGAACATCACTAAGATGCATCAGTCATCAGCCCTGGAGTTACAGCAGCAGGCAGATGACCAGGAGGAAATAGATGACAGCACCTTTACAGATAAGCAGCTTTTAGATACTGGGTCAGCCTTCGCTAAGCTGCTTGAGCAGACCAATGATCTCTTGACTCCTGGCACCAGCCCCACTCAGCTCTCTGCACCTGTGTCGTTCTCTGAGAGCGGAGGAAGGATTCCTGATGTACGGGTGACACAACATTACTTAAAAGATGGCCATAAAGCCGGGATGAAGAACCAAAAGGGTAGAAATGGCATTACTCCAGTGGCGGCTGCCACCACGATAGCTGCATATGGGGTTTTTTCCCGGGATGCAGTGACAATCTCCCAGACCAGCGTTACTCAAACGATGACAACCACCCCATCCACAATGTATGGTCGTCAAACTGGAGGTCCCACAACTTCAACAACAACCGTCTCAAATGTGTGCAGCAAGATAGCAGAGATAACACAGGCCTACAGCCAGAGAGAGGTTGTTGCAAGGAGGGTAGGGGAGAACCGAGGGGTCCAAGTCAGAGACAGTGCAACATCTTCAGAGCATGTCATTGAGCCCCGCTCCCCAAAGATGTACTCCCCAAAGATGTACTACAAGTGCTCCAGCCCGTCTCTGTCCCCCTCCACCTCACCCACTGAGAGCCCAAGTCGATCCCCTTCAAGGAGGGCCGAGATCTCTACCCAGACTTTCAGCCCAGGCATAGGGCTTCCAACAGCCGGTTCCGGACCCACCTCCCCAGTGATGGCCCAGGGGACCCAAACATCGCACAGGGCTGTATCCCCACGTCTCTTCAGACAGCAGTCCTCCCAGGATGCCTCCTACATGGACACTGAGCCCACAAGCCCAGCCAAACCTATGACGGTCACCACGGCAACCTCACCTTTATCCTCACCCACCAGATTTAGCCGACAATCGACATTTGACAGCTACTCTCCACAAGCCAGTCCGCCAGACACACCTCCGTACCATCAATCTCCACACCACAGCTTCTATAGGACACTAAAGGTGGAGAAGGTTAATGTTGGCACCAGCATGGTCACTACAGCTAGTACTTACAGTCGTGGGTCCATGTCTATGGACAATATCTCTCTCTGCAGGATCTCCACTGTCCCTGGGACCTTGAGAGTGGAGCAGGGCCAGATGATTCATGGTGGGAGCGTGGTTGATCTAAGAACAGTAGACCTGCGAACAGGTAATAAACCAGCGCCAATCATCATGACTGACCACGGCATGGATCTCACATCCTTGGCCACAGAAACGCGCAAATACACCGGTGGGCCCGAAGGAAGCCATCCCTCCACCATCATTCAGCCACTCATCATGAACCTTAACACCCAACAGCACCCCCACGTGATGGTCTCAACAGCAACCACAGTTAGCGTCACAGTGGCTGCTTCCATGTTCATATCACAGCCTCAACAGCCTATGGTCTATGGGGACCCACTGCAAAATAGAATGGACCTGGGCCAGGGCATGGGCTCAGCTATGTGCCTGTCACAGAACAAACCACCACCCACTGACCCGTCCATCCCCAAGATTGACGCTAAACTAGAGGACCTAAGCATCCAGCAGAAGCAGTTAATGGAGCAGCAGCAGAAGCTTCAACAGCAGCAGCAGCTCTTGGAGCAGCAGCTCCAGCAACACCATCAGATGCAGCAGCAGTCTTCCCTAGCTCGATACAATCTACCAGGTCAATTGACTCTGCTCAAGAAGGACCTGATGGTCAGCCAAACCAGCAATGCCCCTGTCGTGGTCAGTGCTATATCACCTGCCGTCGCCCCTGACATTTATGGCACTGGAGTTCCCATGGAGCTGAAGAGCAAACCAACACCGGCAGGTGTAATGAACCTGGCTGGAGGTGGGTCTCATGGCATGATGGTCCAAATGGATGGAGCCCCACAGGGAGGATCAGTGACCCAGCTTGTGAAGACTGAAGAAGGGCAGGATGCGATAGACCTAACAGGGGGTCAGATCAAAACAGACAACCAACCGGCCTGCTGTGATGTAGTTTACCACTTACCATTTGGAGGGAGTTGTGTTGGTGGTCCATTCTCAAAGATGTCAAATGTTGATGAGAAAGTGGCCCCTCAAGAGCCAAGACCACCTTCAGCGCCACCACTCTCCTACGAGTCGGACCAGGAGGGTCAGTGTCAGGATTTTTCTATGGATGGGCGTAAAGCATACACACTACCGTTCCCTGGGCGGCTACAGCCATCGATGTCTGACACAAATCTAGCAGATGTTGGACTCCAGTCCTACCACTCCAAGATAGACCAACACATCCAGGCCTCTGGAGAGCTCGCTGTCGACCTTAGCACCATGAAACACGCCTACGAGGGAAGCTTCCTGGGACTGGGCATGCAGTACGGCTCCTACACTGACCTACGTCATGGGGGTGACATCACTGCTACAGCCCTGCCAATACGCCGATTCAACTCTCTCTCAAACATCAGTTCAGATTATGGCTACTCACCCAGAGACCTTGCTAACTTCCAGGAGTCAAACCTGGCCCAGTACAGTGCCACAACTGCCAGAGAAATTAGCCGAATGTGTGCTGCCCTCAACTCGATCGACCGCTATGGGAGCAACCCGGAGCTTGTGCAGTATGGTGTAGGAAGAGGAACAGGTCCAGCTGGCAGACTTAACTCTATGAGACACAATATGCTCTATGGGCCTGATGGGAAGCCAATCTCTCAGACTCAAGCACTCACCAACATGATCAATGCCAGGCAAGCAAGCCTCAGAGCAATGTATCCGTCTGCCATAAGGTCTGCTGATGGAATGACGTACTCCACCATCAACACACCCATTGCATCCACCTTGCCAATTACTACCCAGCCTGCCTCAGTGCTACGCCCACTACTAAGGGGAGTGTTCAGGTCTTTACCCACCGCCAACATGACGCCTGTGCCTCTGGCAAGTCTCACCAGGATGCCGTTGAACCCTCGGATGCCTATGTCTGGTCAGACCCCATACCGTTATCCGGCTCCCAACATTTTGGCATTCACAACGTCATCACCTGCGAGCATGCCTGCCACTATCACCACCTCCCAGGATTCCCCAGTCTATTTAGGGAAGCCCTCTATGAAATCAGGTGCATCTGATCCATCATCTGAACCTTCCGTTGCCCATACTTCAGCACCTGTCAGTTTGCAAACAGAGCCCCAGCAACAGCCCATGAACCTGACCCAGACTCACCTCCACACTCAAGCTCCAGGACAGCCCCAGGTCCAGCCTCAGAATCAGGCCCCAGTCCAGCCTCAACACATGCAACCTCACTCCCACCCTCAGGGCCAGCCTCCACCTCAGAGCCAGCCTCATTCAGCTCATGCTTACCCACCAACCCACAGCTATGCTGGGCCCCAGATCAACACGCAGCCCCCTCCATCTGGGCCACCCCCCAGTGGCCCTATCAAGCCGGAGATGGAGACCGAGGAGGAGAGGATGCACCGCCAACAGGAGCAGCTGCTGCAAATGGAGAGGGAGCGAGTGGAGCTGGAAAAGCTGCGTCAGCTGCGTCTGCAGGAGGAGCTTGAAAGGGAGCGCATAGAGCTGCAACGGCACCGTGAAAAGGAGCAAATGCTGGTGCACAGGGAGATCCAGGAGCTGCAGAGCATAAAGGAGCAGGTCCTACAACAGCAGCAGGCTGAACGGGAGAATCAGCTAGTGATGCAGAAAGAGCAGTTGGCCCAGCAGAAAGCCCAGCTTGACCAGATCCAGTCGTTGCAGCAGCAGCTTCAGCAGCAGCTCGAGGAGCAGAAGAGGCAGAAGACTGCTGCAGCTGCTGCAGCCGCTCAGGTGGACCAGAACGGCCAAACTCTTCTGCCCTATTCAGACCAAGTGGGCTTCAGATCCCTATCCAACTCTGCCTCCGACATGTGTCTAAGAAACAGCGAAGATCTGGCAGAAGCTAGGACTAACATGAGGAGGCAGAACTCCACCTCCATGCCACGGCTAAGGGATGGAATTGAGTGTGAGAGCATCCAGTTCTATGGAGCCCGGAGGATTGTGGACAGCTGCGTACAGACTGACGAAGAGGATGGAGAAGAAAAGTACATCATGTCCCGGCGCAGACGCAACAGGCGCAGCGTTGACTGCAGTGTCCAGACCGACGATGATGAGGAAAAGGTTGAGTGGGAGCAACCGGTGAGGCGCAGACGTTCTCGCTTTTCTAAGCATTCAGATACCGGGACTGAAAACAAGACAGACACAACCTCCAAGACATCTTCCTCGACCTGCATTGCAATCCAGACCATCCGAGACTGCTCCTGCCAGACCGAAACAGACCAGCTGGTGAAGGTGTCCCCTGCCATTCATGTCACCATGCCAGACCCAAACAAAGTTGAGATTGTGCACTACATTTCAGGTCCTGAGAGGACCCAGAAAGGCCAAAGCCTAGCATGCCAAACAGAAGTTGAGGCCCAGTCTCAAGGGGTGGTGGTGCCACAGCTCAGCGTGCCCACAACTGTCAGCCCCTACTCCACGGGAATCCAGTTGGTGGGCTCTGCTGACCCTCGTCAGCAGCAGAACAGGAGGAGGCCAGATCCCCTGGAGATCAGTTACCAGACCCAGCCTATGAACCACCTCCACAATGAGTCCCTCTCAAGCCTGATTCGTCAGCCACCTAAGTCCCCCCAGGTTCTCTATTCCCCAGTTTCCCCTGTCTCTCCTCACCGCCTGCTGGAGACATCCCTCTCCAGTGGTGGGCTGAATAAGGCCCACGTCACACCCCAGCAGAAAGCCTACACAGCCGAGTCACCCCAGCGCCACCCTAGCATGCCTCGGCCCATAAAGAACACACAGAGATCCATGTCCGACCCCAAACCCTTAAGCCCCACCACTGATGAGCACACCAAGGCCAGGCTAAACCTATACCAACAGCAAGCTCTTCATAGCCAGGTAGGTCAAAAGTTAAATCCTTTGATCTTCAATAGCTATTTCTGTACACATGCATAAGACCGAAAGACAGGAAAGAGACTCACAATGTATAAGCACATGGACAGACTTTTCATAGTTAGGCATGTTTTCTACTATAGTAGTATCGAATTCACAGCCAAATATTATAATACAGCCCCTGTAAACATAGTGAATTAACATGATAACAATGCTATACTTGACACATTCAACCCAATGTAGATTTTAGTTGCCTTTGACACTGATAGATGTACTATATGTATTAATTTGCTATATTGCTTGTTGATTTTTGATCTTCTGTGATAAGCCAAGTCCAATAAACTATTGTTGTTGTTATTTTATAAATATGTTGGGCTATCCTAAAGCACACCTCCTTATGTGAACACAATACCGAATGATCTTTGTTTTCACATTTTAACTTCAGAAATGTGTTCTTGCTTAAAATTTTGACTGACAAGACTTTTAGGGCATCTTCCTCTGTGAAATAAAACAACACATGTTCTGGATTTTGCAAACAGATTCCATTAAAAGCGACACTATGTAACATTATTGGAATGACTCAGTGGAATGTCCAGTATGTAGTTCATTTTTTATTTTATAAAGCAGTTGAACCAATTGTTGTTATGGCGGGACCATGAAACCCCAAATACTTCTGTAGGCAGGGCTTAAATTGAGATTTAAGTGGAGGAGCCCTATTTTCTACTTTCCATTTGTATTTAAAATGTTTGCCTGCTGGCCAGCTCCACCAGGTCTCCTTTTGACCATATGTGCAGAAGTTCAACTCCTGATGACTCCCACTGTAGATGATACAGAATATGCAATAACGTTTTACATTTTAATAATTGAATAGATGCTCTTATTCAGAGTAACTTCTAGTCATTGAATTCATGATCAAGTTGAGACAACCAATATCACAAACACATGGATTTGGAGATCAGTTCTTGTATGTGATGATGATGAAATTGAATATATCTTGTTAATCAAACTTAAAAAGTGGATTTGCATATTCCTTTTTGATTGGAAGACAAAAGACAGATATGAAGTGGCTTCAATTGAGGACATCAAGGCAAGAAAGTAGAGGACAGAAACTTATTTCATACATTACACTTAAATTATATTAGAATTTCTAAAGAGAGGTTAATGATTATTAAATATTTACTGAGTTTATATCACCTTTCTGCAGTAGAGTCATGTAGATGAAAAGGGAATTGCTAAGAACAGTAAAATTCTCCAACCTTTCTTGGAACTGTAATTTATTTAAAACCCAATAGAAAGATTAATTATCAGAACGAAACTATAAAATTAATATACACACAAAGTTGCAGCATGGCAGAAGATGCAAAATTATATAGAAACCATTTGTATATATGTTAAACTGCTTTGTCGGTTATGAAACATATAATATATTAAGTCAGATAATATACCCTCAGTGCCTTCTGAAAGTATTCACACACTTTTACTTTCTACACAAGCTGTGTTATAGAATTAGTTGATATCAGTCTATGCACAATGCTAAATAACGACTATGCAAAAAACATTTATTTTTGGCAAATGTGGAAAATTTACTGAACATTTTAAACGGAAATATCACATATAAGTAAGTATTCCAACACTTTGCCATGACACTTTTTAAACTTCATTGGAGTCCATCTATGTCAGATTCAGTTGATTGGACATTTAAAAAGGCACACATTTCTCTATATAAGGATTTAAACAAATGCTAAAGCTTTGAATGTTCAAAGGAGCACAATGCAAACATAACTTTGACATGGACTAAGTTTGAGCCACCAAGACTTCCTAGGTCTTCCATCTCTGCCGGCCGTCTGCAGAGATGGGACACCCTGCCAGAAGGTAAACTATTTTTACAATCATACCTTTGTGGTATTTCCGGAGAAAATATGGTATTGCTTATTTCCTGGCTAATACAATTTCTGAGGTGATGTATGCATCATGCTATCGGGATGCAATAGCAACAAGGACTTAGTGACTGGTCAGTTAGAAGTAAGGATGAATCACAATACAGAGAGGTCCTTAAAAATGAAACAGATCCTGAGTGCACAGGACTGCAGACTAGGACAAGGTTATGTCTTTCAGCATAACAACAACCTGAGTGGATTTTGACAAGTCTTTCTGAATGCACTGTATAAAGAAATGTATCAAACATCAGTTAATTACTTTATTAGGGTTTCTTTGTGGTACAGCCATTTGTATCATCCTCTGTTATCTGAACTCTAACCCTAACACATGCTCTCACTGCTCTGTCCCCTGTCACTGCAGCTGGCTGCCCTGCAACAGAGTGCCCTGCGGAAGGTCAAGAGGACCCTGCCCAGCCCCCCTCCAGAGGAGAGCCACCATCCCATTGTCACCCCAGCCCTCCCCCAGATGTACATGCCCTCAGTGCCCTCCCTGAGGGCCGGGACCAGGCCAGGTCTGGCAGCCAAAGCCAGCCTGCTGAAGGACCTCACACACGAGCTGAAGGCCGTAGAGCAGGAGTCCACCAAGCTCCGCAAACAGCAGCAGGAGCTGGAGGAGGAGGAGAAGGAGATTGATGCCAAGCTACGCTACCTAGAACTGGGCATCCATCAGCGCAAAGAGACCCTGGTGAAGGAGAGAGAGAGAAGGGATATGGCCTACCTGCGCTGTATGGGCGACCCGCGAGACTACATGTCTGATAGTGAGCTGAACAACCTGCGTCTAGCGGCTGCTGTAGCGTCCTACGAGAGCAATGGGGTTCTTACCAGACCCAGCACAGCGCCACTGAGCCAGTTCAGCAGCAGCGACCTAAATACAGCCGCTCAGTTTCCTCCTACATCCTCCTTTGTGTCTTATCAGTCCTACCAATCCCAGAGCCAGCCAGCTCCAGCTCCCCAGCCTGGCACCCCTTACCAGACAGCCGCATTCAACCAACCCCCGTACCCCTCAGTTTCCCAGGCAGCAGCTCTACCCCAGCCTACCCCCTTGCAGACCCAGCATCCTCCCCCATCCTACCAGACCCAGGGGTCCTTCACCTCCCACGCCTTTCCCCAGAGCCAGCCCCCCTACCCCACAGACCCAGGAGTGCACCCACTGCCCCAACACCAGCCAAGCCACCCAGGTTTCCAATCTGCCCAGCCTGGCCAACCTCCTTACCCCACCCACACTTCTCCATACCCCAGCCAGGTGTCCTACCCAGCAGGCCCTGGCCAGGCGCCTCCCTACCAGCCCCAGGCAGACATCCTCACCATTCACCAGAGACCAAGACAGACATCGCTGGCTGACCTGGAGCACAAGATTCCCACTAACTATGAGATCATAAGCAACCCCACTGTAGTGGTGACCACCACGGCCCAAGACACCATCTACTCGTCTTCCAGTGGAGCACCCCCATACGGTCAGTATACTGGTGGTATTACCATGGCCAACACCTACGGTCCCTACTCCCCGGCAGTCTCCAATACATTTGGCCAGTACACTACGACAGTAGCCAGCACATATGGGCAGCAGTACACTTCCACCCCAGCCAGTACGTACGGCCAGTACACCACCACCACAGCCAACACCTACGGCTACACCACCACCACAGCCAGCTCCTACGGCCAGTACACCTCCACGGTGGCCAACAGCTACGGCCACGTTGCCCCATCCGACCGTCTCCACTCGGTTGACAGCCCCTCTACCTACGCACAGGATGGACTCTACGGCCCCTCTGGCCTAGAGCAGAATGTCCCGAGGAACTACGTCACATGCGATGACATCAGCGAGTTGACCAAGGAGGGCCTCGGCGGCACAGCGGACATGCACCGGAGCGACGGCCACGGTGTACGCTACACGGGGGAGAGCGGCCCGGCGAGAGGAGGGAGCTCCTACGGCAGGCCCGAGGATGAGATGACCAGGGAGGAAGACCTGTACGACCACCACGGCAGGGGTAAGAGCAGCTACCACCCGCGAGGGTCAGACACACATGGACGAGTAGTGGGCGGCAGCGGCAGAGCTAGTATGGGTGGGGGATCCTACTATTACTGCGATGACTACACCAGACAAGGCACACAGCGCGCCGTGGTCCAGAAGCATGCCTCCAAGAGCTTGGCTCCGGCTGTCATGTCCTCCAAGCGCAGCAAGCACCGCAAGCAGTGTGTGGAGCAGAAGATCTCCAAGTTCTCCCCCATCGAGGAGGCGCGTGACGTAGAGGCTGACCTGGCCTCCTACGCCATGAGTACATCGGGTGGCTGCGGCTTGGTGTCACGGGCCAGAAAGCTGCAGGACGACATGAGCTACGGCCTGAGGAAGAGTGCCTACGAGCAGAAGAGATACTCCTACCCCGAGGAGGACGAGCGTATGTACTACACATCAGGGCGGTCGCGCTCTACGGGCTACGGCATGGATAAGATCTCGTCCAGGGACTATGCTGGCTACCGCAGCCGCTCCTACGAGAGAGATGGGGACAGGGAGCGCTCAGCCTACAGGGCAGGCTATAGCCGGGGCAGACCCCCCATGCGCTCCCAGTATTCCATGGAGGAGAGCCCGCTCAGCCCCATGGGAGTTCACGTGCGCGCTTCCTCTCTGGGCCCAGAGCTGTACGACAGCCGTAGTAGTCAGTATTATGGCCAGTACGGCTCCAGCCACTCCCTGCCTGACGTGCAGGACCACATGAGAGACTTGCCCCGGACACATGTCTACAAACCAGACGATTCTTACATTATAGACGATATGCATTGCGCTGTTTCGGACAGCGAAGGTAAATGGGCGCTGAATGCCAGTCTCTGCTCACGTACAGACATCCCCCACCTACCCAGAGAGGCTAGATGAGAGAAAGAGAGAGCGAGAGAGAGTCGTTGCATGCTGTTCTGGTGGTGCGTCTTGATGTCTATACGGGCAGCTTTCGTCCCAACCTGCTGACTGATTGCTGTCTGTGCTGTGCCCCCATGTCAAATCTGCATGCCTCCACTTCACTTAGCTCCTTACTTTGTTTTGAACTGCATGTTTGTCCAAGGTGCATATCTTTTTTTCACACACTGCCATGGTCTTGCAAAAGTGATGTCTTATTTACTTGTGATTAATGTGTTTTCTGAGTTTTTACATGTTTTTTCTTTTGTATGTTTGTAGTGTGTTCATATTCACACTGTGCATGACTTTTCTCGTTTTTTCCTTTCCTCTTTTTTGTTTCCTCTTTCCCGTTCTTCTCTTGCATGGCCTCTCAGTCTGCATGCCTCTTTCGCCGTCGGACTTGGAGATTGACTGTGATCTGCTCTTGGTTTCCAAAGCTTACCATCTTGGCCAGGAAGAGACAGACTGGTTTGAGAAGCCCAGGGACTTGCGCTCCAGCTCCCGCCACTATGGCAGCAGTGGCCACTCTTCGACTGGCCGCAGCCGCCATGTTAAGCACACCTACCATGACTATGACGAACCTCCAGAAGAGGACCTGTGGCCCCAGGATGAGTATGGCCACACCCGCCAATCCTCCTCCTCACGAGACCACCGCCACCATGGCAGCAGTAGCTCCGGAAGGCATTCCTCGTCACGTCACTCAGAGGAGCCTCGTGCCTCCCGCTCTTCCAAGGGCCACCCCAAAGATCCGTCTATGCGCCATGACTCCCGTCAGATGTCTTCGTCGGGGAAGAGAGGTGATTCCCGCTCACAGAGTGGGTATCACTCATCAGACTACTCTAGAGAGCCATCGGGCCACCACCACAGCCAGGGCCGCTCCACCAAGTCCTCATCCTCACATGATGGGCGGACTTCCTCCAGGAAGCAACAAGACCTCCAGGGTCAAGCCCCGTCTTCCAGGGGCCAGGGCAGCTCTGGTCGTGGGCAGGGCTCTTCCAGTGGGCCTTCAGGTTCCAGGGGACAGGGCCTGCATGGGCTGCAGGCAGGTCAGGATGGGCTGCAGGCGGGTCAGCGCACCCAGCTGCAACAGCAGCCCCAGACCTTAGCAGCAAGACAGACAGGCACCACGCCGGCAGGCACCACCCCTGGGAGCCAGCCGCCAACCCAAGCCCAGCAGGGTCTACAAGCCAAGCCTGGACAGCTTGGTCCTGGTCAGGCCGGTTGCCAGTCTCAGGCAGGCCCACTGGGGCAAATGCCACCAACTGCAGTGAGTACAGGATTATGACTTAATATATTACAAGTGAGGTTACAATCAGTGACACAGGATTATTTAAATCTACCATCCAACATATGAATTATAATGAGAATCACTGTAAATGTATGTAGTTGATTATTTCACATGTTGAGAGAGCTTTAGAGGTCTTTGGTGGCACATCTACCTCTCATCTCTATCTGTCCTCTGTCTCCATCCTATTGTTCCTGTCTCTCCTACACACCTTTATCTCTCTTCTAGTTAGTTTTATCTCACTCCCTTTCTCTCTCTTCTACCCCTCTTTCTATTTTCTTTTCATACCTCTCGCTCCCTTTCTTTTGGTCCCCATTCCTCTGTATCTCTCTTCTACCCTCCTAATCTATCTTTTTCTTCTCTCTACAAACATATCTCTTTTCATCTATTCCTCACCACCCCCACTCTCTGTCTCTCTGATAAGGCCTAGCACATCATTCCGAACATTTTATTTAAATGTGTGTGAAACCCAGTGTGCAGACCTTATCTAGTGTTGTGATGAGCACAGTGGCTGCATATAGTGACAGCGTAACAGCCTCTGTCTAATCCATTCAGATGGTGAGAGATTCATCCCCAAAAATGTATCCCACAGCAAATCATTTTCCATTTACAATTTGTTTTTTTTCTCTCTTAACTACCGACCATGGTGACAATATACAGAGTTATATAAAACCACTACGCAAGTTTACTCAGTTACCAGGTTTACATAGAATACCTATAGTGTAGTGACTGATTAAATATTCTTTATTAGGTAATTATTATTGTGTGCACACTGAGGAATGGTTTTGAAATATGGTTCCAAGCTTCAAATGGAAATGCAGTTTAAGTAAATCATATAAATCCAATCACAGTCCTCCTGTGCCATGAGCTGTCATAGGTCCTGTTCTGCCAAAATGGCCCTTTGAATGATTAAAAAGTATTGATTTAAATGCTTAATTGAGAAATGTACTTAATGTAATGAACTGCATTCATTTGCTGGGTAAATTTCATCAAAACGGAATGGGAATTTGTTTTGGCAAATGTCCAAATTGGGAATGATGTTCTGCAAAAGGTCACAATTGATACAAAATATTTCCAGTTTTTCCATCAAGATGCATGCTAAGAGTGCACAACTGGTTGTAGCCCACTGATATCTAATATTGCTAACATTCATGATTAAGCAACAGTCTTAAGCAAAGTGGGACAAAACAAGAGACGTCACCATCATATGAAGACAATCTTAACTGCATTAGAACAACATTAAGAGTTTACAGTCAGTTTGCTGACTTTTATCCTTGTGCATTCTCATTCTCTTTTCCATCAGGGACCTAACGCAAACAACCCCCCTGTGACTGCCATAGGGGCTAAAGCTGTCATAGGAGGGGCAGCCCAAGCTGCAAAAACACCTCAACCTCCACTTACAGGAATAGGTAAACCTCCCTGTCTGCACTGTCCTTGAGCTCCACCCACTGATCATTCACTCAGAGTAATAACTCTCTGAAGAGACACAATACTCTATGAAGACAAAGTGTACTCTCCAAAGAGAGAGACAGTACTCTCTAAAGAGAAAGAGAGACTGACAGATATACACACAGAGTTACGTAATCAGGTATAACTGGTGTCCTGTTTAATCCCCAGGATTAATCCCTAGAAGGCCTTGGGAAGTTGATGGATAATCCTCACTCAGGAAACACAGAGGGAAGGTTCATTTTGGTGTCCTGGTTCAAATGTTCTAGCAAAAATAATACTTGGCTATATTTGGAAAACATGCACATAGTGCCTTGCCCTGTCAAAAAAATGTTTTGCTTTTGGAAACAGGGCTAAATAGTATGCTAGGTTTATTGTTAAATATTTAAACTATTTAATAATTTTCATTAACTGAAGTTTGACTTCCATAGAAGAGAAAGCTAACATGAGCAATGTTAATCCCAACATACAGTTGTGATCAAAGGTTTGCATATCCTTGGAGAATTGGTAATATATGTACCATTTGTAAAGAAAACATGAGTGAGCAGACACAACACATGTCTTTTATTTCTTATGGGATTCACATTCAACTGGAGGTCATAACAGAATGGCACAATCATAAAACAAGACATGGCAACAAAGGAAAAAAATTAAATGACCCCTGTTCAGTCTACTTACCCATAGTTATTAGTAATGTGTATCGCCCCCTTTAGCATCAATGACAGCGTGCAGTCTTTTGTATTAGTTGTCAATGGGGCCCCGAATTCTTGCAGGTGGTATAGTTGCCTACACATCTTGGCAAAATGCCTCCAGGTCATGCAAGTCTTTGGTTGTCTTGCGTGAACCATAGGTTTGAGATATCCCCAGAGTGGCTCGATGACATTATGGTCAGGAGACCGTGATCGCCACTCCAGAACCTTCATCTTTTTTTCTATAACCATAGGAGGGTCAACTTGGCCTTGTGCTTAGGGTCATTGTCGCGCTAGAAAGTCCCATGCACAGCTTTGGGGCAGAAGAATGCAAATTGTCTGCCAGTATTTTCTGATAACATGCTGCATTCATTTTGCCATACATTTTCACAAGATTCCCCATGCCTTTAGAGTAACATCATGCTTCACAGTAGGGATAGTATTCAGTTCACTATAGCCCTTGTTCACCCCCCTCCAGCATGATTGTGACCATAAAGCTTTATTTTGGTCCCATCACTCCAAATTACAGTGTGTCAGAAGCTGTGAGGCATGTCAAGGTGTTGTTGGGCATATTGTGACCAGGCTTTTTTGTGGCATTGGCGCAGTAAAGGCTTCTTTCTGGCAACTCAGCAATTCAGCTCATTTTGTTCAAGTATCATCGTATTGTGCTTCTTGAGCAGCCTGTATTTCTCTTGAGGTTACCTGTGGGTTTTTATTTTATCCTGAAAAATTATTCTGTAAGTTTTAGCTGAAATCTGTCTTGGTCTACCTGACCTTGGCTTGAATTTGATTTTTCCACTTCCTAATAAGTGATTCAACAGTACTGAATTTGCAAGGCTTTGGATATATTTATAAAGTTCCATTACCTTGTTACACAAGTCTTTTGACAGTTCTTTTCTGATCTCCATGGCTCAGTATCCAGCCTGCTCAGTGCATCCGCATGAGAGCTAGCAAACTCGTTGAGTATTTATACATAGAGACTAATTGTAATTTAATAAGCCACAGGTGTGGGATATCTACATTGAATTGTCATTTTAACCTGTGTGTGTCACCTTCTGTTATCATTATGATTTAAAAAGGCACCTATGTGATAATGAATGGCTTCATATGATCTCTAATATTATGCATGATCAGTCATATTTTCAAAATCAATGCCAAAATATCAGAATTTCTGCCACGGTATGCAAACTTATGAGCACAACTCTATAATACATTTTAGTTGTGTTTTTGTACAAAGACACAGATGCTGTTTCATCACTACAGTGTTTTGTGGACCAAATAAGTTAGTTTTTTTAAATTTGACAATGAAATGTAGGTGGTGATGTAGTCGAGCCAGTCAACTGAAATATAAAATAAATAGGCATTAATAGGGTTAAGTATGCTTTAAATCAGTGCAGCCCGCATTGTTTTCCATCCAAAAACAGCTAAATAGCTGCTGTAGAAAGTTAATGATTTGCTGGGCAAACTAACATGTCTTTTGGGAATTAGCAGTTGTTTCGTCTCGCAAGATGATCGAAGGTGCACAGCTGATCAAAAATGGCATATTGCAGGCAGTTGTATAGACAGTTTTGTGAAAATAGTGTGTAAACCAACATGTGAGGCCTTTAATTACTATTGGGGAGATGGAGGTGGAAAGCTATTGCGTGTGTACAAAAAAACGATTGTATTGACCAGAATAAAAGATTTGACAGAAGTTAAATAACCAGAATAAAAGATATTAAAGAAGTTAAATACATTTCAAGATTAATTCCTGTAGGTCTAAGTAAGCTGCTGTTGCTCTAATCATCATCCTCTCCCCCAATGTTCTCCATGCAGGCTCCAAGGCCATCCCTAGACCCGGTGGCATTGGAAGCGCGGCAGCAGGCCAACCAGGGTTGGAGGGGGAAAGTCTCCTTTCTAAAGTCCTGCCAGGAAACCCTGCGGAGGCAGCAGGGAAACTAGGAGAAGGTGTCATGTTCCACCAGTCTAACTTCTACAGTGTAGTCTACTTACTAGTATATGCCTACACAACAATTATCTGCCTAAATGTCTCACTCATTTCTATCTGTATTTCTCCCAAAGCTATCTCCGGTTTTGGCAAGAAGTTCACCTCGTTGTGGTGAGGTGTTGAGATGAGGTGTTGAGATGAGGGTAAGTGTTCACCTGGCAACCAGTGGCAAATTTTCAGTTTGCTGGATGATAATGGCTTTGGGGCAGCAGATAGCATTTTCACTCATATTCAAGTCCAACTCATGTTACTCAAGTCTACATGTTCATAAATTGCTTGAAGTAATTGTTGGACTGTCTCTCTATAAACAAAACTCTCACTTAGGGAGAATATCTTCTTGAAAGTTGCCGCTTTGGCTTGTGCAGTATGGAGGAGAGTTTCATTGTTATTCATCTTTACCCTAATTTCTCCTGTTTGTTGTTTTGATTGAAAGCTTCTGTTAAATCTCTTAAATGTAAATGTTTATAAACAAAATATATTTACCTCATTATTTACAGCACTTCTTTCACGTTTTAAGCGCTTCGGTGTGTGGGTGGGTCATTTTTTCCCACAGACTATTTGTATTTCTGAATTATGAAGTGCACCGTGTGTAGGTTTTAGGGTCTCCCCATATACCTGAACTATGATTTTAAAACCATATGACAGCTCACCTCAGTAAAGAGTGAGTCTCAAGATCTTCTTTTTTCAGGTGCTTGTAAATGTTATGTAGGATGTCGTGAGGCTTCGTACCAGAAATACCTAGGAAGACCGTGAGAAAGAGAAAAAGAGGGAGCGAGGGAGGGAGAAATACAGCAATGAGAGAAGAAATCTGAGCGCAATGGTGAGTCCAAAATGTCTATTGGCCAGCTAAAGTTTCCTCTGTTTCAGAAAATTGCATACAAAATGTATATGTATTTTACAAAGAGAATGAACATGAATGATCCTGAACCAGAAATCAGTACATAAAATGTATTTGCATTTCAAGTTGTAGCATTAAAAGACTTTGGAAAAAGATGAGCTAACCTGAAATGATCATGACTGATCATGTCAAAATTGATTTGTTTTGGGGTCATTTTTTAGCCAATGAAGACCGGAATCAATGGACACTTCGTGCCCCAGGCCTGAGCAAAACGATGGCAGAGAAACACCGCTGGTTTCTCTGGCAGGCAAGACAGTAAGTAATGAGCAATGACCCATCAAACTAAGATCAGAGGAGGAATGGAGGGATGGAGGATACCTCTCAATACACTTTAAATCAAGCTCTGTGAAATGACAATGCCATGTGGAGTGTTGTATATATTATAATGATTGAGATGCAACACCCTCTGACAGTAACATACAGTTAGGTCCGCAAATATTTGGACATTGACACAATTTTCATTATTTTGGTTCTTATCTTTCTCCATACTTTTTACTTCCCATCATTCTGGTACAGACTGATCTTAGTTAATTCTGTCCAAAGAATGCTGTTCCAGAACTGGGCTGGATTTCTTTTAATGTTTTTTGGCAAAGTCTAATATAGCCTTTCTATTCTTGACGCTTATGAATGTTTTGCGCCTTGTGGTGAACCCTCTATATTTGCTCTTGTGTAGTCTTCTCTTTATGGTAGACTTGAATAATGATGTATCTACCTCTTGGAGGGTGTTCTTCACCAGGCTGGATGTTGTGAAGTGTTTTTTCTTTACCATGGAAAGGATTCAACGATCATCTACCACAGTTGTCTTATGTGGACATCCAGGCCTATTCAGTGCATATTTTTTTTCTCATAATGTACAAAACTGTTGATTTGGCTACTCCTTATTTTCCTGCTATCTCTCTGATGGATGTTTTTTTTGCAGCCTAAGGATGGCCTATTTCACATGTCCACGAAAAAGCTTTTGAGTCAATTGTCCAATAACTTTTGGTCACTTGAAAAACAAAGGGGCGATATATTAAAGAGATGGAATTCCTAAACCCTTACTTCAGTTTGGATGTGAATCCGCTCAAATTAAAGCTGTGAGACTGCACTTTAAGGCCATATTCATTACTTAAATGTAATTTGAATTTGTTTTGTCAACAGACGTAAAAACAAAACATGTGTCAGTGTCCAATTATTACTGGACCTAACTGTACATGGTTTCACTTCATGCTGTTGCACCAGTTCTGCTGAGTTTAGCATTTTGCGTAAACCCTCTTAGATGTTTTACTATTTGCATCCATGTCAGATCGACAAAACTCCCTCCAGTACACTAATGACATAAAAATAACAACAAATAATGATTCATGTGGTGCTGAAACGCTTCAGCACATATCTACATCTCTTAAATGTGTTCCAAATTGGATTTCCCTTTCTTTGCACTTCTATGTATTATGTCCATAATATGTCTGCAGTAATACTAGAATAATGGTATTTAATTGTTGTACTTACCTGCGAGTGTTTGGATTGGCTGTAATATTTTACTATTGATTTCTGTCCCCTGGCACGGCATTGTTGTTGAAGTGGGAATGTAATTTGGAAGGGGCAGGCAGCCAATGTAAAAATCGTTGTGTCATGGTTGCTAAAACAGTTTGCTGTCATTTGTGTTTATGTTGGAAAACATACTTAATAGTGTAAGGGGTAAATAAGGAAATAAATATCCATCTAAATTCCTGTGAAATATAAATGTTCTCTGTTATTTGCCCCTAAATAACAAACACAAAAAAGTGTTTGTTATTTATGAATTCAGAAGCTGAACATTTTAATTACTTAAGATTGTTCAACAATTTAAAAAAATCTTTCTCCAAAACATGTCACCATATAATCACAGATAAGCCAAAACATGCCTAATATGCCTAATATGCTGTTGGTCCTCTGAGTGCCACAAAAACAGTTCAGACCCGCCAAGGCATGGACTCTATAAAGTTGTGCTATGGTATCTGGCACCAAGATATTACAGCAGATCCTTCAAGTCCTGTATGTTGCGAGATATAGGTGCTGTGGATCGGACTTGTTGGTACAGTACACCCCACAGATGCTCAATCAGATTGAGTTCTGGGGAACTTGGAGGCCAGGGCAACACCTTGGACACTTCATTATGTTCTTCAGGCCATTCCATGTGGGCAGTGTAGCAGGGCGCATTATCCTGCTGAAAGAGGCCGCTGCCACCTGGGAATATCATTGCCATAAAGGGGTGTACCTGGTCTGCAACAAAGTTTAGGTATGTGTCATGTGTCAAATTTCAGAACATTGTCCAGAGCATCTCACTCCCTCAACTAGCTTGCCGTCTTCCTACAGTGCATCTTGGTGCCATCACTTCCCCAGGAATATGGCACACACATACACAGCTGTCCACATACTGTTGAAGAAACCAGGACTCATCAAACCAGGCAACCTTTATCCACCGCTACAAGGTCCAGTTCAGATACTCTTGTGCACATTGTAGGCACCTTCGACAGGGGTCATCATGGGCACTCTGACCGGTCTGTGGCCATGCAGCCCCATACACAGCTCGGTGCGATGCACTGTGTGTTTCGACACATTCCTCCCGTAACCATCATTAACATTTTCTGTGGTAACAATAGACTCCTAAATATGACTACAACACAAAATATTGGGAGGTCTCTTTAACGATGACAAACTCAAATAAGTTTTGGCAGTCATGGCTATTTATGGATGGCGCGTTGCTGCCAGTGGTTGTCAGACATGCAACAAGGACAATCATTTCTACAATGTTCTTGTGAAGTTTGATCTATAAATTGTACAGTACAATTAAGTATATCAGACTATTCAGTTCTTTATGGGGAACAGGGGAAATCCAAACTCTACAGATAAATGTCCACAATATCAAGCATTTAGTTGCATTCCAGTTTGCTCAGTTTTTCACCACTCCATGTGAGATCAAGAGGGTGGGGTTGATGGCCCACACACGGTGTTCCAGATCTTGCAAATGTTATGCAGGACCCCTGTTATGCAGGACCCTTGATTAACATCACCAAGCGTGTGTTGGGGTCTTCTTGGGACCAGACACACCTCTTTGTTTAATACACTTTTTCCCTGTACAAATCTCCCACATTACCACAACCAAAACACCCCCAGACCATTACATTGCCTCCACCATGCTTGACAGTTGGCGTTTGTGTCTCGCGAATGTTCTTTTTGTGATCCGAACACCTCAAACTTAGATTTGTCTGCCCATAACAATTTTTTCCAATATTCCTTTAGGCTGACTTAATCTTTTCTTTTTATTGTCCAGTCTGAGATAGGGTTGTTTCTTTGCCAATCTGCCTTGAAGGCATGCATCAAACTCTTCTTTCTATTCTGTTTAGAGACAGTTTGCGCTATACAGTGAAGGGAGTAGTACACTGCGTTGTAGGAGATCTTCAGTTTCTTGGCAATTTCTCACATGGTATAGCTTTCATTTCTCAGAACAAGCATAGACTGTCGAGTTTCAGAAAAAAATATTTTTTTTCTGGTAATTTTGAGCTTGTAATAAAACCCATTATGATGCTCCAGATACTCAATTAGTCTAAAGATGGCCAGTTTTATTCTGTTTTTTTAACTGCACAAAAATTTTCAGCTGTGCTTACATAATTGCAAAAAACGTTTTCTAATGATCAATTAGTCTTTTAAAATGATCAACTTAGATTAGCAAACACAACCTGTCATTGGAACCCAGGACTAATAGTTACTGTTAATGGGTCTCTGTACACCTATATAGATATTCCATAAAGAATTCCATACAATAGTAATTTGCAACATTAACACTGTCTTTGTGTCACGGCGCTGGGGGAGCTTCAGGTGGAACTGTGACACTTTGCTATATTTCTGATCAATATGATGTTAGTTTTATGGACAAAAAATGCTTTTATTTCAAAAACAAGGAAATTGCGGACAAGGAATGTGACTCCAAATTTTGAATGATAGTGTGTGTATGTATGTGTATATACTCTATGTTCATATATTTGGTAGGAGTGAAACATAATGCGTAAGGGTGGACATGCAGAGGGGGACATGATAGGTGACAGGGGTTTGACAAGGTAGGTGACACGGTAGGGTGGGTATACAAAAGACCGTTATTACATCTGTACTATATTAGTGAACATTATGGCAAGAATAGATCAAATTAGCAAATGAGTCCATCACTACAGTCCATCATTACTTTAAGACATTATTACTTTTTTGGCTACTAAATGATTCCATGTGTGTTATTTATATATACAAAGTTTCATTTCTTTACTATTATTCTACAATGTGGAGAATAGTAAATACAAAATATATTTTTAAATCTCTGCCTTACTGCCCTGTAATGGCCATATTACTGACTTCCAAAACAATAGAATGGTTAATAGAATATTCTTTGAGGGAGAATGTCATCATTTACCTGTCCTTGTGTATGGCATAACTTCATTCAGTGTTGGCAGCATATGTGTTGTCTTCTACCAGTTAATGTGGAAAAATAATACAACAGATGTTAGGTTCTGTTTATGCCGGTGCCTGTTTGTGACTGAACAACTGACACTCCACCTTCAAACATTGGTGGTCAGGTTATTGTTTCTCAGTTTTTTATAAGGCATCAATGAGATCAGTGTAGGGTTATCTGGTTATTAACTGGAGGGATCATATTCTGAGAACAAAGCGCGCTCTCTGATTATGGACTGGCTCTTTGTCTAGTAACTGTATAAATGATGGATATAAGGTTGAGTGACATGCTTATGTGTGCCAGACTATTATAGATCCATCCCCTCCCATGGAGAGCCCTTCTCCACTCAACCAACCAACCAGATAAACTGTAAACCTTTCAACTCCTCACTGTTCATCCAAACAACACATTTGTATATCATGTCAAGAACCATGTCAAGGGGCATCCATTCAGAGAATCAACCAACCACAGCTCTTTGAAAGTTTATTATGGACTATTCCTCATCAAATTATAACCCCACCCCCATTCCCCTGCACAATGGCTCTTAAAATATTTCACATTAAGCAGTAGTAATGCATGATTGCTCAGCTACATTGAAAATCCCAGCCTCAAGAGTAATTGGCTGGGTTCAAGACCAGAGCTCTGAAATCAATAATTTTCCAAGAGTGTTCCTGAAAATGGTTGTTTGGTAAATTAACACATTTTTGGGGGTGTGATTGAGGATCGGATCAATTGTAATCAGACTATACCTGTGTCAGGTTATCATGATCAGGTCTCATGGACTACAGCTGACTCCTGATAAATACAACCGCCTTATTAACTGCATTACATATTTTCTTTATTGTTTTCACAACAGTCATAAGGAGTGAAATACCTAGCTGTTTTTTCAGTTAACTTTTCCCAGAGCAAGAGCTACTCTTTCCGGGGTCCTTGTAAAACACCAGATGTGACAGTTACACAAATATACTGATACAACCGCACCAGTTTTCTGAGCATTAAAAATTATTTTACCTTCTTTTACAATTTGTACTAACATAGAACTGCTCTAAAATGATCATCAGAAAGATATTTTAACTATTTTATTTAGAATTTATGGAGACCTGTATGTATTAAAAAATAGAGTATTATTATTTGAATGTACATTGAAATTGACCTTTACTGCTTTGCTCTATAAAGAATATTTAATAACATTTGTATTTTCCACTATGTTTAATTTAAGTGTTATTCACCTGAAATCTGTGGAAGAATAATATAAATTGTCCATATCACATTCAAGTTGACAGAAACACATAATGCAGGAATACACACATGCACATTTTATGAATAAAACACTACTTTGATGGAGAGAGCACATGCTAATGTAGATGACAAAGAACCAACCCTGTGAACTCACTATAATGTCCTATTGGAAACTGAACCTTTCCTTTTGAAAGGCTGTCCCATCAGGTTCTATTTGTCATCTAAAACACAGGAGTGCAACTGTGCAAGGTCGTGATGCCATGATGACTAACCACTCTTCATGTGACCATAGTCCCAGTCTGTCTGTCCCTGTCACCATAGTATTCTCACATACAAATATGTTGCTAACATAATAAGTAAAGCCTCAATTAGAATTTACAATATTTTGTATTACAACAATTCATAGGAAAGTTAATGTACTGCTTTTTTGTATAGTAAGAGGATGCCATTACCTTATAACTGTGGAATTTAATGATTGCCACTGTTACTATTTTGTGAAGTGTTTACAGAGGATAAATGGGGTGTTATGGAATGGAGATGAATTATAATTACATAACATGATTTATCTACATTCTTAGTCCAGATTTTCTTTTACTTTTCTGCCATCTAGTGTTGAATCATATAATATCCATTTATTGTTCAAATGTGCATGTCAATTAAGGCTAAACTGACTTACTCATATATACCAGGATACAAGTTGATTGACTTTGTTGTTTTCTTATTTCAGACCTTTTTGAGGCCCCAAGACTGAAATGCCCCCAGCCAAAGAACCAGGCCCAGCATAGTACTGGCCCCCAGTACAGCCAAGGAAACCTCCAGAGAAAGTCTAGCTGGACAGAGAGCTTGGTCTCCTCTGCCACACAGTCTGGGTTTTCACCACCAGGTTGGCACTGGTCAAACAGATGTAATTTGGAAAACATCATGCATAATAAGGAATAAAATGGGCTTATAATTAAGGAATACTATATCCAGCTGCTCTGTATGACGTTCCTGGGACAGCCTGGGATACCTCATTTCACCCCAAGAAGCAGCTGAAGATGCTACCCTTTAGTCTGTGGGCTGTGTGTGTAACATATCCCAGGGGGGCGTGGCCATGGTGGCATGCTAGAGTCCTTGGTTCCAAAAGCCTGTGCCCAGACAAACTCCTCTCACCTCCCAAAAAATAAACACTGAAGTGCTTCATAGGTTTTTCTGGTACTAAAGACCTCCTGTTTCATGTGGATGCTGACAAACAAATTTGAAACTAAAGACATAATAATGATGAATTGGATGGCAACTCCACTGTTGGCTCAGTTTTTAATCTCTACATTCCAAAATGGAAGAAGGCCCTGTTTATTGAATGCAGACGTCTGTGTTTAAATAAAATGCCCCTCATGCAATGTGTCTAAGAAGTGTATAGTTGATTTAGGATTTGGAATGCATGAAACTTTATAACCAAGACCTTACACTGTTCACCATTTTAATCACAGAGGCCATAAGACACTGGATAATAATGAAAATTAAAAAAGCTCAGTAGGATTTCTCTAAAAGAAGAAAAGTGGACACAACACTGAATCTGGCCACACAGGATGAGAGGATCATCATTCGGGAGGTTTTGGTTACAACATGAAAGCTGAATGTGGCCACGTTTGTTTTTTAGCCATTGCAAAGCCATTAATAAGAAAAAACAACCCCAGAACTTTTGGGTTTCTTTCGTTTCTTAACCTTTCAACAACGTTTGGGTCTCTGATGTAAATTTTTGTTGCACTGTATTTGCCAAATTTTCTGTTACAGGATAGCGGATTCGCCTTAATCATTCCATGTTTTTTTTATTTAAAGCGATACATCTTATTTTTTTACATTTTCTGTCCATTAAAGTGATTTTCCATTGCAGACTTTTTTATGTAATAATAATAACAGCTGGATCACTGGCTACAAGATTTATTTATATTTTTTTATTTTGTTTCATTTTTAAGGTTGTAATTATTGAAAATATCTATGTTTTCATAAGTTTGGGTTTATGGTTCCCATAATAATTTATTATATTATTTATGATTATTAATAATGAAAAAGCAATAGTATGTAGAAGGAAGTCAGTGAAGAGCACAATCGTGTCATTTAAAAAAGACTGTGGTCAGTAATGTGTTGCAGCTATACCTCTGTCCGATGTTCTACTATCATATTGAAGGCCACACCTGGGTCGTATTCACTAGGCACCAAACAGAAGAGACTACCTGAAAGTGTCTGATAACAAAAGCTTGTTTACTTTTTCTGTTGCAAAATTTCTTGCTACAGTGTACACTAAATGAATACGACCCTGGAAGACCAATCTGTGCTTTGCTACTGCCCGGACAAGGCACATCATGTCTGCCCATAAGGAAACGTGAACACTGCAAGACAGCAGAGAAGCACTGAATACAAATCAGTGCAAATCACCAGTGAATCTAACTTGAAGTAGTTTAGCGTTCTTATGTTGACAAATATCGTTTTTTTCTTTTTTCTGGCTTATTACAGAATTAAAATCCAAAACACTAAGAAGGTCATCCAGACATCTAGACTGTGTGTGTTACATGGACAGAAGATTTGACAGGCCAGAGAGCCATCCACCATCAGGAAAAAAACTCATCATGCACACACTCACATATCAGGGCATGTATGAGATAATGGATGTGCAGTCGAAGAGGTTTGGATTATTAGACACTGAAGGCTTAAGAACACAACACAGACAGTTCCTTTTTGCCTTTGTTTTTGCAACCAAACTGCAAATTAAAAAATGTTGACAGTCGTCACAAAAACCTCTCAGGTCAGTGTTCTTCCTGCTGTTCTTTGCGGTGCAGCGTGGATGGTAGAGGGCAGGTGCCCAAATGCTACAGAGGCCTACTGAGTCCCAAACCTGATGTATATTGTCTCTCTCTCTCTCTATCTCTCTCTGTTGTTGCTGGGATCAAGCATGCTCCAGCAATACCTCAGTAACAGTCACTTCTGTATCCTGATGTTCCTAATGTCTGTATGTGTGATTACTGTATGAGTGTTTCTCATCTTCCTAAAACAAAACAAACCAACATTGAACAATAAATCACAGTGTGTGGTCAACAGAAATCTTTCCATTTCAATCGTTCTATGCAATGAAACTTATTTGGGGGAGCTAATAGTGAAGAACCACAAGTGATCCAATTGATCATACCACTACTGTTGACATGCCTAAGGAAGAAAAAAAATCTGCTTTGTTCTAGCATTTTTGCGGCAAAATGGATTTACTTTGTTTGTATATAGCTACAATACTTGTATGTCAGGTATTTAATTAAATGTTTTCATTTTGTCATTGGCATGTTTGAGTCCCATTAGTGAAACATGGGACTTGTTGCCAAAGGTTTAAATTTGTAAGCCCTAAAACGGCAAGCTCTTTCTATTTGTGCACTCACGGGTGTCGTTTTGGATGCAGAATGTCATAAAAGTAATCCATATTATAGCTTCACGCATGGGTGTCTAGGTACAGTGAATGGTCTTCTGAATAGAGTAAAGTGCTGAACACTCCATTTTTTGGAACGGCCATGGATCCCAATATTTTGCTGCCAGTTTGTGCACTTGTTATTCCATAGAAGAGAATGCAGCAGCCGAAGAATTAAGCAAATTCTATGAAGAGATTCAATATATAAAATGATATACACACAAAAAATATTTTTTAAATGAATACTATATGAGAAATATATGTGAAAATATATAACACAAAGATTTCTGTCTTGACAGACACTTTTCATGATCAAAAGAATGGACCAGGTGTGTAAACACTGCCACTAGCTATAATTGTAATGATGTTCAAGTAGTTTGAAGGTTGATGGGAGGCTGCTGGCAATACATAGCTTGTTTCCCTTCAGTGTTACCCACATAAAACCATTGTAAGCTATATCCACTCACCATTCAACTGATTTTAAAGGATCTTCAGAGGGTATAGTGTAAACATCCCTTAACCCACAACACACCCTGTACACTACTATTTCAAGTATGGGTGAAATGTTTGACTTTTAAAAAAAATACTATTTTTATGACTTACATTTATGGAATATCTATACAGAAATATTATTTTATCATACAGATGAACAATGGTATATGGGCCATATCCCTATGAAGATAATAGTATTATGACATCAATAGTCCTAATGTGGCAAGTGGAAAAGCCTCCTTACAGTAGATAGCAGACATGAAAAACAGCACATGGGCTCACTGCCATTAGAACAGACTAGTGCCAGAAAGTCACCGTCCTATATCCAGGAAATAAGATATATGTAAATTAAATAAACATATAATACAGAGAAAAAAATTATGTAAAAAGGGATACAATACTCATCCAAATTCAATTATGACTTTTGTTAATGTTTGAAGGAGTTTGTTACTGTGTTCAAACACTTTGCCTCAGGAAAGCACACAAAATGCATCACGGCGAAACAAAGGGGGGCGTTAATATGCATAGCAGAAAGGGCTTATTATTACAATACTGGTCAATCAAGAAAGCCATCTTGTTACTGTCCCATCCAGTCCTACGTATACTCTGGATTACATGGGTTTTGGACCACAGCATTTTGCCTGGGACAAATAAATCCCCCATGTCTTTTTTATGTCAACCAAAAATGTTGCTTTTAAAAGAAGCACAGCAACAGTGACTGCTTTTTCTGTGGGTCAATTTGGGTGGCTATGCACAGGGGGAAAACAACAGGACTTATTAACATGAAGAGAAGAGCATGACAGCTTTAAGAAGGGAATGCTAAAAAAACTACAAAAAAAGCTACTAAAATATATCTGTCACAACCATCAGGGAGCAGTCGTCTTTCACCTTAGTGAAACGTAACAAGTGCATGAGCGAATGCAGCCTTACGCCTGACTCCCTATGCCCAGCCCTCTCCTTTCACAGGCAAGCAGGCAGCCATATTCACTGTAAATAGCAGTCAGGGCCATATCTCATTCTGTACAACATGTAAATGTCATTCTAAACACCACCACAGGCATGGGACGCCAAATTGTGCAGTGGAAGCCACGCTGGCAGAAACATGCTTTTGTGTAAAAAATTAAAATGATATATAGATACAAAAAAGAGCTGTTATTGATTTTCTTTTTAAAAGCATTGTGTATGTGGCTGGCTCGTGCAGACTGTTTAAAAAGAAAAAGTTGTATCTGGAAAAGATATAGGTCTGTGTTGAGTTTCTATACATGTTGTGTTTGTATAAATGAGAAGAAAAAAAACTTCCTCAAAAGGGAGATCCTGGCTTCCATGTAATTTTGGGTGGACGGGTTGAAAAAAAGCAAAACATAAAAATAAAGGCATAGATCCTAAATTAAAAATATGTTACATTCACTGTTGTAAGTGCAATGAGCTATACTTCATGTATCCATTGTAAAACCTTGTGTATGTTTCAGTGTATTCCTGTAACAGTGGTAGTAGACTTGGTGCATCATGCCATGTAATGTGATGAATGAAATAATGACATACAATACATTTCAATCAGGAACATAATAAAAGTGAAACAAAAGAAAATAACATGTGTCTGTAGTATTCTGTCTGGAATGGGAGGTTACTGAATATAACATTTTGAAGAGCTTTATATGAGTGAGAAACTACAGTGGGGCAAAAAAATATTTAGCCAGCCACCAATTGTGCAAGTTCTCCCACTTAAAAAGATGAGAGGCCTGTAATTTTCATCATAGGCACACTTGAGAAAACGAGAAAAAAAAAATCCAGAAAATCACATTGTAGGATTTTTTATGAATTTATTGGTAAATGTTGGTGGAAAATAAGTATTTGGTCAATAACAAAAGTTAATCTCAATACTTTGTTATATACCCTTTGTTGGCAATGACAGAGGTCAAACGTTAATGACAGAGAGGTCAAAGCTTTTCACACACTGTTGCTGGTATTTTGGCCCATTCCTCCATGCAGATCTCCTCAAGAGCAGTGATGCTTTGGGGCTGTCGCTGGGCAACACAGACTTTCAACTCCCTCCAAAGATTTTATGGGGTTGAGATCTGGTGACTGGCTAGGCCACTCCAGGACCTTGAAACGCTCTTACGAAGCCACTCCTTCGTTGCCCGGGCGGAGTTTTTGGGATCATTGTCATGCTGAAAGACTCATCTTCAATGCCCTTGCTGATGGAAGGAGGTTTTCACTCAAAATCTCACGATACATGAGCCCATCTATTCTTTCCTTTACACGGATCAGTTGTCCTCGTCCCTTTGCAGAAAAACAGCCCCAAAGCATGATGTTTCCACCCCCATGCTTCACAGTAGGTATGTTGTTCTTTGGATGCAACTCAGCATTCTTTCTCCTCCAAACACGACAAGTTGAGTTTTTACCAAAAAGTTCTATTTTGGTTTCATCTGACCATATGACATTCGCCCAATCCTCTTCTGGATCATCCACATGCTCACTTTGGTTAAAAATCCTACAATGTGATTCTCTGGATGTTTTTTTCTCATTTTGTCTTTCATAGTTTAAGTGTACCTATGATGAAAATTACAGGCATCTCTCATCTTTTTAAGTGGGAGAACTTGCACAATTGGTGGCTGACTAAATACTTTTTTGCCCCACTGTATCATCTCTATTCTGATGCTTTTGCATGAATAGCAATCACATTATCTAAAAGTACAGAAATGGTCCATTGAAATTACATTCTAAATTTCAATATAACATATCCAAAATACTACATCAAGTTGCCAAAAGTATATGTATTTTCCCTGGAATAAAAACTTGTGAGACTGAGACACATGTTATTGGTTTAAGTGTGATTACTACAGTGCCTTCTTTGGTAATTGTGGGAGAAAGTGTACTGATCTCCCCTTTCACTTGGAATAACTTGCATATGTTAAATATCGAGCACTGAACACTCTCTGGAGAAATTCAATAAACAGGCCTAGCTGTTAGAGGTCCATTGTTTCTACTACCTCATTGTCATAACGTAACTCTGCGATTCCCTTTCTGTACCTGCTCCCCTCTTTATCCCCAAAAGATATTCATCCTGTCCTTGTGTTACCTCCGGGACTCCCAGTGGGGTACCGATTGCACTGTTTGTGAAGAATCTGTGCCTAGTTGTCTAAAGCCCTTATTTGGACCTCAGGAAATAACACAATGGTAAATACAATGATATATTCTACATAAGCAGGAGGTTTCAGGTAATTTGGGAGATTCCTTGCATTCCTCGCATGCCTGTCTCTCCATGCAACATTTTAAAACTAATGACTAGAAGCGCCAAATATCTACGCCAAATGGAGTTTGAGTTTGTCATGAAACGAAACCTACCATTTTGAAAGCTACACACTCCATGACTTTTCCTTAATAGGTGTATATTACTTTGTTCTGTTGTCACAATTCTAAACTCACAAATGGAAAAGAATTTAGAGACTATTAACCAGTTTTAATTACTCCGTTTTCAGAATTAATCCTCCAAATGCACAGGCAATTCAACATTGTTACTCAGGCAGCCACAACTGGTACCCAGACGCTAATCACCTCTAACTGAATGAATTACGTCAAGGGATGAATGAACATCAATGGATGAATGTGCGATACTGCCAGATGAATGATCAGAGTCTTGTTTGAATTTGAACTTACAAATACCAGAGTTCAGAATTTCAGCTTTCATTTCCTGGTATTGACATTTCTTTGTGTTAAACAACTCAGGACATACCACCCTTTGTTTGAACCCAACGCCTTTTTCAAGTGAGCAAAACTATTGGAACATGTGACTGACAGATGCATCTTGTTGCGCATGTTTTGCCTTTAGGGTTGATTGTTCAAACATTAAATAGCTCCGCATGACTAGTCTAAGTTTCCCTCCTTGGTCTAAACCTATAAAGACTGCATTTCTTGTTAAAGCGGACAAACCAACATGAAGACAAGAGAGCTGTCTATGGGAGAAAAGCAAGCCCTTTTCAAGCTTAGAAAAGAAGGAAAATCGACGAGAGACTTTGGACAAACATTGGGCATAGCAAGCACAACAATTTTGAATGTGATGAAACAGAAAGAAACTTCTGGTGTACTGAGCAACAGACGTTGAACAGGTCGGCCAAGGAATACAACCGTAGTCGATGACAAAAATATTGTGAGAGCTGTGAAGAAAACCCCCAAAACATCAGTAAGTGACATCACCAATGACCTCCACAGTGCAGGGGTGAAGGTATCACATTCCACTGTTCGAAGAAGACTCAGAGAGCAGAAATATAGAGGCCACACCACAAGATGCATACCACTCATCAGCAGTAAGAATCGGAAGGGCAGACTGAAATTTGCAAATTAGAGATGAGTGGCAAAAGTTCTGGAACACAATCTTATGGACTGATGAGACCAAGAATAGCAAAGGCCAAAGTGTGGAGAAAGAAAGGAACTGCTTATGATCCGAAGCATACAAGCTAATCTGTGAAACATGGTGGAGGTAATGTCATGGCTTGGGCGTGCATGGCTGCTTCTGGAACAGGCTAATTAATATTTATTGATAATGTAACTGATGATGGTAGCAGCAGAATGAATTCAGACGTGTACAGAAACATTTTGTCTGCCAATTTACAGAGAAATGCATTGAAACTAATTGGGAGGAAATGTATCATGCAGCAGGACAATGACCCAAAGCACACTGCCAACTTTTAACAAAGGACTTCATCGGGGGAAAAAGTGGAAGGTTTTAGACTGGCCAAGTCAATCACCTGACCTTAAGCCAATAGAGAATGCAATTCACCTTAAGATACGACTGAAGGGAGAAACCCCCCGAAACAAACAAGAACTGAAAGAAGCGGAGGTAAAAGCCTGGAGTAGAATCACAAATAAAGAATTCAACAGTTTGGTGATGTCGCTGGGTCACAGGTTTGAGGCAGTTATTGCAAGCAAGTATTATGCCACCAAATATTAAATGTTATTTACTTTAAGATTATCTGCTCCATTACTTTTGCTCACCTAAAACTGCTGTGGTGATATGTCCTAAGTTGTTTAACACATCTATATATGAATAATAGAAAATTAAAGCAGAAATTCTGAACTCTTTTCTCATACTCGTCTTTGATCTTATACCCAAATGTCTTCAGTGACCAACAAAAATAAAGAAATTTGCCTTGCCGTTCCAATACATTTGGAGGGGACTGTATATGCTGAGACAGAGTCTGTGTATCCATTCCCATCGGCGGCATCACAGAACATCTGCAAATTTGTTGTTTCAAAGCAGTCCTGTAAAGCAGTAATGGATCCCTCATTCCAGCATTGAACAGACTGAAAAATGTGTTTAACATTTAGAGACCACTGCAACAAAAAAATGAAAGATTTGAGTTAGGAACAGAAGCGCTCAGTTGTCTCTTAATTTTAACCATTTAGTTCCTCACTCAAAATCGTCCTTTTTTACTTTTTTGGAAAGGAAATAAAAAGTTGCAGCGGTCTCTTAATTTTTTCAAAAGTTGTATTTATTACCCCATATAGGTCTTTCAGCGCACACATTTTTTTCCACCCGCGGGGGAGTGTAGACTGCAATCAATTACATTTAGTTTATAAAGGCCTTTTTACATCAGCAGTTGTCACAAAGTGCTTTCACAAAACACCCCCTTCCTTAAGCCCCAAGGAGCAAACAACAGTGTTGAACTTCAGTGATTATAGTGGAGCTGAATTCTGGTGGGAGGTAGAAGGGCCATACCTTTACATCCAGGTCTGGTAAAGTGTGTAGCAAGAACTGCAACGTCATGCCCCAGCGGGAGTTAACCATAATGCAGACCCCTCTGCCCTGACATTTACCTGACTCTGAAGTTCCGACCTGCTGATAGAAAAATCAGCGGGGGAAATGGCTGGGTCAGATATCGAGGGATCCAGCCAGATCTCTATAAATGCTACCACAGAACAGTTCGCTATTTCTCTGTGAAAGTTAATCCATGTTTGTATTTTGTCTGTTTCATTGTCCAGGGATTGAACATTTGCAAGAAAAATGCTCAGCAGTGGTGGATTGCAGTATCTCATCCAAGACCTACATAGGATACCAGCACGTGTGCATCTGTTTCTCCATCGTTGGTGTATTGGTAAACAAATCGGTGGCTGGACCAAGGAATCACAGCAGGCTTTTTGGTGAGTAGTGTAAAAGTCTGTATTCAATGATGAATGAATTTCCAAGTGTTAGTCAATTGCACTATATGAACAGTGCCGTATGGACAAACAAATAAAAACAAAATATACAGAAATGAGCAAAAAACGATGTAGTGAACAGAGCCATTGTAAGTGCAACCTTTATGGTGCACCGGATGCAATGAATTTGTGATGGATCTATGGCTCAGTCTCAGTACATACTGTTTGAACTGGCATGAATGTCCATACATCACACACCGTATCTTGAAAACCACTGCCTGGATTTTGACAACTTGGGAGTGACGCAAAACCCGGTATTAACAAAACTATAGTGATTGGCCCTGTTTGTTTGTATTATTCATGGTAGACTTTTTTTTAACTAGCCACAATGGTCCCTGCCTAAGTGCAGAGCCAAATGCAGCACATCAACAAGTAGCTGCCTCCTAATTTTCAAGCATGATGGCATCTGCATCATGGTATGAGCTTGCTTTAAATAAAAGACTATACCAGCCATAACACCCAGAGCTAGAATCTAGGACTTACATAAGAAAACAAATCACCACCCATGGAGTTTCTAAAATGTTACAACTGTATTTATGTTATTATATTTGTATCAATCTAAAAATCAACCACTGAACCAATTAAATGGATTTAATGCCACATTGCAATAATAAAATGAAAGACATTCTAATGGTCTGAAGACCTTATCAAGGACTGCTAGACAAATAAACAACACACAGATAAAATCTACTTATTTTAATGATGATACATTAGTCTTTAGCTGCTAAACAATGTTAACAAATCAGCATTCAATGTAACGCTGATGAAGTGCGTGAATACAAGTAGTGTGGAAGTGTACACACCGTGAAAACCAACATGGCTGCACTTTTTATGTTAATGAAAATAATAAAGCACTGTGTAGAGAAAATGGGTTAGAAGAACGTGTCAAACTCTGACCTGCCTGATAACCCTTAAACATAAGTATTAAATGCAGGTTGAAAAAATTAAATAGAAAAAAACAGTTTTACGAGTACATACCAGTACAACCACAGAAAAGAAAAAAAGAAATGAATGTAAGACATGAGCCAAAGACTTATTGGTTCACTGTTTCTATTTGCCACATTCCGGTGCCCACCAGCAATTCTACAAAAACAAATATATTTTCTGAAAGATATAGAAGTGATTTAATGAGGTCTCAGACTAAATGGAAAATAAGTAGCACATGTATAAGGGGCACACAGTCTATTGAGATCCAATTGCAATAAACTATACGTTTATATTTAGATTCCTTCCTCAGAGACAAATATGGTGACCCGCAGTGCAAATACACACAATCACTTGAGATGCTCTCATCTACAGTCAAATAAGCTGCCAATACAGTCATCTAAATGTCCATCTGTCTGCCGGTGACAGAACTGAAGTGTATTTCTGTGTATTACTAGTGTACATGAAACAGTATAGAGACAATCAGATCTATTTGTTGGTTGCATAGATTTTGGATGTTTAAAATGCACAGTGTGGTGTAGTTCAAGAGAGTAGGCTCATTGTGGTTAAGGGAATGAAGTGAAGGCTGGGTATCCAATCTGAATCCCACTATGTTTCCCATCTAGCGATTCAGTTTGGATTAGAGAGCATTCCCAATGGTCAACCTGACATGACGTCTTATAGACAAATACTATACATTTGCATGGTAAACGACCCCTAGAGCAGAAGCACATTAGTTTACAACTTGATTTATGCACGTAGGCTTAACCTACAAGGGTTCAATGTAATGTAATGTTTAATGCAGGACAATTAACTGCACATTATTCCCAAGAAAATAAATATATACCCCAATCATATTGTATGAGTGCAAGTATGTCTGTTTAAAAAATATTACATTTCATAAATAAGAACTTCCACATAATGGCTGATCATTGGGAGAGAGATGTGCTGTGAGTGTGTATAGTTTAAAGCTGCATAGAGTTCCTAAAACAAGGGAAGCAGATAATCACAATGAATGGATATAATTTCATCAGTTCACTTTGAGCTGGAAGGACACCATTATAATGACTCACAGACTTAAGTAGTTATTTACAAATACATAATGTATATCTTACATGAAAAACCCTGACCACTATCATTTAGTCATTGAGGTTACAATTGTCCATTAATTTCATCATAGTCAAAAATTCCATAGCAAATTACCCTTGCAAGTCAGAGTTGAAAGGAACCATATGGCTTTAGATTCTGTACAAATCACTAATCATTCATAAACACACTTGGACAACCATATACATGCACACAGAGAAAGACAGACATTTCACTTGTCTCATTATCTTATTAACGGTCATTATTACTTTCTTACTCACAAATATTTGAATACTCTATCTAGGTAAATGAGAGCAGCTGAACATAATGTAGGCCATCGCCTCAGAGCTAGGAGACGCTATCATTGCAAGCTGAAAGTCATGCAGTAATGTAACGGAGGGATAGTTTGCGCTGGGAGAATTAGTAGTGGACTGGCTGTATTCACAGGGCACTGGGCAAGGTGGATAGATGCATGTATTTGATTGGCCCATATGGTCACATGATCCATACTTTTACCTACAAGTTACATTACACGACAGACGGATTGATGAAACGCTTGACATATGGATGTATATATAGGTGACATACAGACCCAGGTGGAATACTTTGTTCAGCTTGTCAAGTGCGATGGAACCAACACAGTAGTGCTGAACGCTAAAGCCAGAAAAGTTGAATAAAACATTTCAAATATTTGAAATAGGAATTCAACACAGGTCTGATAGGGCTAGGGGTAGCCGAAACGCACACCTGTTCAAGAAACAAAACCTTCTCCTCCAGGCTTAGTGTCAGTTCACATCTGCTTTCACCTGTTTCGCCTCCAACAAGTCCCAAAGAACCTCCAAACCAATCATTAGTCAAAGGAGCATTCAAATTCCTGATGACTGTTTCCTTTCGCCTCTGTAAGCAGATGGGAAGGGGATGGTGGTTTAACACGTGCTCTACAACACAAGGACAGGTTGCGGCCCCTTCAGAGATCCAGTGGGAGACCAGGTGCTGCTTAAAACAGGGGAAAGCCAGGTAACTGGCAGGGGGAATAAGAAGCTGGGGGTGTGGGCGTTCAGCAGGTGTTCCATGGAGGCCACCTGAATCAATATATATCAGGCAGGTCAGAGTAATTTCTATCAAAGTATCCCCCTGTATAGAGCCAGTCCTGGGATGAGGTGAAGGGGTTTGTGCCTGACTGGAACCATCTGGAAGACACAATTATGGATAATATGGTTGACTGTAAAATATATTCTGTATGGCTGCTAACCTTTTTGTTATACAAGTGCATCTTTTAATGTATATATACAGTGCCTTCAGAAAGTACATCTCTAAAATATTTTGCTTTGTCATTTTGTGATATCGTGTGCAGTCTAACGATCAAAAATAAAACCATAAATTAACCATAACAAAACAAAATGTGGAGAAAGTGACAGGTCAGAATACTTTCTGAAGGCACTGTACAAACAGTGTGATCATATGCCACAGATATGAAATCCTAGTGTTTACTGCTCTGATTGCATTGGTAAACAGTTTGTAATAGCAATAAAGCAATACATTCAATAAACCGTGACCAAGTGCAGTGTCCAGGCATTCTGCAATGCATTTTCTTAAATCAGCTAGAACACACACACGAACACACACGAACACACACAAACGAACACACACACAAACGAACACACACACAAACGAACACACACACAAACGAACACACACACAAACGAACACACACACAAACGAACACACACACAAACGAACACACACACAAACGAACACACACACAAACGAACACACACACACACACACACACACACACACACACACCCCTTCAATTCCTCTAGCTACACCCAGGCCTGATTACTGCCCCACCTGTTCTCAATCAAGGAATCACTTAAATAAGACCTGCATGACAAAGGGAAGTAGACCAAAAGATCCTCAAAAGCCAGACATCATGCTGAGATCCAAAGAAATTCAGGAACAAATGAGAAAGAGAGAAATTGAGATCCATCAGTCTGGAAAATGTTATAAAGCCATTTCTAAAGCTTTGAGACTCCAGCGAACCATAGTGAGAGCCATTATCCACAAATGGCGAAAACATGGAACAGTGATGAACCTTCCAAGGAGTGGCGGGCCGACCCAAATTACTCCAAGAGCGCAGCGACGACTCATCCAAGAGGTCGCATAAGACCCCACAACAACATCCAAAGGCCAACATCCAGGCCTCACATGCCTCAGTTAATGTAAGTGTTCATGACTCCACCATAAAAAAGAGACAGGGCATGAATGGCCTGCATGGCAGAGTTCCAAGACGAAAACCACTGTTGAGCACTAAGAACATTAGGGCTCATATCATTTTCACCAGAAAACCTCTTAATGATTCTCAAGACCTTTGGGAAAATACTCTGTGGACTGACGAGACAATAGTTGAACTCTTCGGAAGTTGTGTGTCCCAATACATCTGGCGTACATGTAATACCACATTTCCGAAAAAGAACATCATACCAACAGTAAAAAATGGTGGTGGTAGTGTGATGGTCTGGGCCTGTTTTGCTGCTTTAGGACCTGGAAGACTTGCTGTGGTAAATGGAACCATGAATTCAGCTGTCTACCGAAAGAATCCTGAGGGAGAATGTCCAGTCATCTGTTTGTGACTTCAAGCTGAAACAAACTTGGATTCTGCAGTAAGAAAATTATCCAAGACACACCTGCAAGTCCACCTCTGGATGACAAAATGAAGACTTTGGAGTGGCCTAGTCAATGTTCTGACCTGAATCCCACTGAGATGCTGTGGCATGACCTTAAAAGGGCAGTTCATGCTCAAAAATCCTTCAATGTGGCTGAATTAAAACAACTCTGCAAGGATGAGAGGGCCAAAATTCCTCCATAGCGCTGTAAAAGACTCATTGCATGTTATTGCAAATGCTTGACTGCAGTAGTTGCTGCTAAGGGTTGCCCAACCAGTTATTTGGTTGTAGGGGGCTATCACTTTTTAACACAGGGCTATGTGGGTTTGGATTTTGTTTTCCCTTAATAATGACAACCTTCATTTCAAAACTGCATTTTTTTTACTTATGGTATCTTTGACTAATATTTTTATTTGTTTGATGATCTGAAACATTTAAATGTGACAAACATGCAAACAAATAAGAAATCAGGTAGGGGTGCATCTACACATATACATACAGTGAAGGGGAAAAGAATTTGATGCCCTGCTAATTTTGTACGTTTGCCCACTGACAAAGAAATGATCAAATTGTAATTTCTATGGTATGTTTATTTGAACAGTGTGAGACCGAATAACAACAACAAGTCCAGAAAAACACATGTCATTATAACACATTATATCATTATATTGTTTGAATTTTAATGAGGGAAATTTGTCAGTGGGCAAATGTACAAAATCAGCCTGGGATCAAATAGTTTTTTCCCCTCACTGTGTGTGATATATATATATATATATATATATATATACACATACACATATGCTCATAAGTTTGCATACCCTGGCAGTGGCCATCACAGTCTCCTGACCTTAATATCATCAAGCCACTTTGGAAAAATCGCGCGCACCCACACGCGCAAATGTCATGTCTCAAGTCCTGGATTTTGAGTTGAGCCATAAACAAGTGTGCTCTTCTCTAATATAACGATATACACATACAAACAGTGTATATAAAAAGTCTATACACCCCTGTTATAATGCCATGTGTTTGTGATGTAAATGTTTTTGACAAAGATAAATCATGTCAGAACCATTTCCACCTTTAATGTCATTTATAATGTGAACAATTCAATTGAAGTTCTGACAGGATTTATTTTTGTCTCCTTTTACATCACAACGTGGCATTTTAACAGGTGTGTGTAGACTTTATATGCACTGTACACACACACACACACACACACACACACACACACACACACACACACACACACACGTTTGGACAGCTAACCTCATGGGGACCAGAAAATAGAAGTTGCGTGCTCCCTTGCCCTAATCTTAACCCAAACCTTAACCCCTACCTTAACCTTACCCTAACCCCAATAAAGTAACACTTATGCCCAAACTTTACCCAGGTGTAATGCCTAACCTTAACCCCAAACTTAACCAACAATGCCTGGACCTTAAAGAAACCCCAATTCTAACTCTAAAATTAATTGTAAACTTGACCCTAAACTGTAACCCTGAGCCAGAAATCGTTTCTTCTGGTTTTACTATACTCATGTGGACATTTGGTTCTCATGAGTATAGTTAAACCTATAAAACACACACACACACGTCACCTAGTGGACCATTCCTCTTCCTCCTTGGAACGATGTTTCCGGGCCGACCTCTGCTTTTCCTCCAGTCTCTCCTTCTCACGGCTAGCTTCATCTGCACAGAAATGTACATTGACTTAGGCTACCTACAGGCAATGGACCTCCTAAAGGTGATACACAGCCCTAACATAACCATACAACCCAAAATAAAAAGAATAATGCGTACACAAATGGGAAATGTAAATAATCCGCAAGAGGGCAGGAAAGGACAACATTGTCTGGAAAGCGGGGGTGTTTCAGAAAGACTTCATTACCCATGTCTCCATTCTCCATTGCTCTGATGTCGGGTCGTAGGCGGCAGTCTGTAGAGGCCAGGGAGGCCAGCATTCCAGGCTCCAGCTCATTCAGCGACATGGCAAAGTTAGTGAAGTTATACATCTGAAAAGAATTACCATAAAACATTAAAACTGAAAAACTGGAAGTGTGTGTAAAATGTTGGGTATTCGATTGTGTGTGTGTATACAAGCACTGTCAAAGTAAGGGTGCTAAGTGTTAAATCACCATGTACATTTTATACAATTAAAATCAACACTCCAGCATGAATGTCCTGATCAGTCCTGATGTTCCCAACAGCCTGTTTACTTCAATTCCCAAGACTCCCCTTTGCCATGTAACAGACTACTAATGCCAGCAACACAAATCGGCTTGTCATAAACAATTGTAAAATAACGTTTACCTTGAAGGGCAAGGGAGAAATAGCTTGTAATATGGAACCTTGTGGATGTTACATTGATTAACATTTCAGTTGACGTTATAATTGTAAACGTTACTGCTGTCAGGGTAATAAGCTGGATCTATCGACTGAAATGACCAGCTGAACCGAGACCACTTAGTGACTGAACTGTACCAATAGATTTGCAAACTGTTATGTTTTTTTTTTTTTACTCCTGAGACCAATAGTAGGACCTGCGGCGGTCTGAGGGGCAGGGATGAAAAAAATGAAAAAGAGCACCAGCAGCATGTGGTGGGGCACCAGCACGCAGAAATGTGTGTTGCATTTATGCTGAAACAGTTCCAAACCCTGGTAAAGATTTATATAGAAAATTAGCTGTACAGTTGAAGTGGGAAATCAATATACACATTGAGGTTGAAGTAATTGAAAAAATCATTTTCCCACGACTGCACAGATTTAATGTTAACAAACTATAGCTTTGCCAAGTTGTTTGGGACATCTACTTTGTGCATGACAGAATCATTTATTACAACAATTGTTTACCAAAATGTCACCTATAATTCACTAAATCACAATTCCAGTGGGTCAGAAGTTTACATTCTGGACTAAATTAGACTACGTTGACTGCCGTAGGCTAACTGAAAGGGTCAGTTGGAGGTGTACCTTTGGATGTATTTCAAGACCTACCTTCAAACTCAATACCTCTTTGCTTGACATGATAAAATCTAAAGAAATCAGCCAAGAAAATGAAATTGTAGGCCTACACAAGTCTGGTTCATCCTTGGAAGCAATCTCCAAACGGCTGAAGGTACCAAGTTCATCTGCACAAACAATAGCACACAAGTATAAACACCATGGGACCACGCAGCAGTCATACCGCTCGTAAGGAGACGCGTTCTGTCTCCCAGAAGAACAGCAAAGGAACTTGTGAAGATGCTGGAGGAAACAGGTACAAAAGTAAACCAATTCCACAGTAAACCAAGTCCTATATCGACATAACCTGAAATGCCGCTTAGCAATGAAGAAGCCACTGCTCCAAAACGGCCATAAAAAAGCCAGACTCCGGGTTGCCACTGCACATGGGGACAAAGATTCAAATTTCTGGAGAAAATGTCCTCTGGTCTGACGTAACAAAAATGTAACTGTTTGGCCATAATGACCAATGTTATGTTTGGAAGAAAAAGGGGGAGGCTTGCAAGCCTAAGATCACACTCCCAACCGCCTTTGCTGATGGAATGAGGTTTTCACTCAAAATCTCACGATACATGGCCCCATTCATTCTTTCCTTAACACGGATCAGTCGTCCTGGTCCCTTTGCAGAAAAACTAGGTCCCCTAGTTTCACTAGGTCCCCCCGTGTGGTTCTGGGATTTTTACTCACCGTTCTTGGGATCATTTTGACCCCACAGGGTGAGAACTTGCGTGGAGCCCCGGATCGAGGGAGATTATCAGTGGTCTTGTATGTCTTCCATTTTCTTATAATTGCTCCCACAGTTGATTTCTTCACACCAAACTGCTTATCTGTTGCAGATTCAGTCTTCCCAGCCTGGTGCAGGTCTACAATTTTGTTCCTGGTGTCCTTTGACAGCTCTTTTGTCTTGGACATAGTGGAGTTTGGAGTGTGACTGTTTGAGGTTGTGGACAGGTGTCTTTTATACAGATAACAGGTTCAAACAGGTGCCATTAATACAGGTAACGAGTGGAGGACAGAGGAGCCTCTTAAAGAAGAAGTTACAGGTCTGTGAGAGCCAGAAATCTTGCTTGTTTGTAGGTGACCAAATACTTATTTTATCGAGGAAGTTACCAATAAATTCATAAAAAAATTATTAAAATCCTACAATGTGATTTCCTGGAGAAAGAAAATCTAATTTTGTCTCTCATAGTTGAAGTGTACCTATGATGAAATCTACAGGCCTCTCTCCTCTTTTTAAGTGGGTGAACTTGCACAATTGGTGGCTGACTAAATACTTTTTTGCCCCACTGTATAGGAGTGGCCATTAGAAAGCCCAGACCCCAATCCTACAGAACATTTTTGGGCAGAAATGAAAAACTGTGTGAGCAAGGGGGCCTGAAAACCTACCTCCAGTTCTGTCAGGAGGAATAGGCCAAAAACCACCCAACTTGTTGTGGGAAGCTTGTAGAAGGCTACCCAAAAGGTTTGACCCAAGTTAAACAGTTTAAAGGCAATGCTACCAAAAACTAAGTATATGTAGACTTCTGACCCAGTGGGAATGGGATGAAAAAAATAAAATAAATCACTTTACAATTATTATTATGCCGACCGACAAATAAATTATCAGTCTATAATTTTAATGGTAGGTTTATTTGTATTTGAACAGTAAGAGAGAATAACAACCCAAAATCAAAAAAAAAAAAAAAAAAAATGTATGAACTGATTTGCATTTTAATCAGAAATAAGTATTTGACCCCTCTGCAAAACAGGCCTTATTGCTTGAAGTCAAACATTTCTTGTAGTTGGCCACCACGTTTGCACACATCTCATGAGGAATTTTGTCCCCCTGCTCTTTGCAGATCGTCTCCAAGTCATTAAGGATTCTAGCTGAAATATAGAAACACAAACCTTCAGCTCCTTCCACAGATTTTCTATGGGATTATGGTCTGGAGACTGGCTAGGCCACTCCAGGACATTCATGTGCTTCTTCTTGACCCATTCCTTTGTTGCCTTGGCCATGGGTTCTGGGTCATTGTCATGCTGGAATACCCATCCACAATCCATTTTCAATGCCTGGGCTGAGGGAAAGAGTATCTTAACCAAGATTTGACGGTACATGGCCACGTCCATCGTCCCTTTGATGCAGTGAAGTTGTCCTGTCTCCTTAGCAGAAAAACACCAGCAAAGCATAATGTTTCCACCTCCATGTTTAACGGTGGTGTTCTTGGGGTCATAGGCAGTATTCCTCTTCCTCCAAACACGGCAAGTTGAGTTAATGCCGAACAGATTGATTTTGGTCTCATCTGACCACAACACTTTCACCCAGTTCTCTGAATCATTCAGATATACAGGCCCGTCTGAAGTTTGCCAATGAACATGCGCTTTCTTGAGCAGGGGGACATTGCAGTCACTACAGGATTTCAGTACTTCACGGCATAGTGTGTTACCCATTGTTTTCTTGGTGACTATGCATTGAGATCATTGACAAGATCCTCCTGTGAAATTACTCACCTAACTCAAGTTCATTGCAACTCTACGATGTAAGACCGAGGGAGATTGACAGTTCTTTTGTGTAACCCTCCCACGTTAAAGGCACTGTCTTTAACCGCCACGCCACAACATCTTTTACCAGTCGCTAGACACCATTGAGCATTGTGTTAAACCGACCATTGTGTTTTATAAAGTTTTCTTCCACTAGAAATAGCATCAATGAACTGTATGGCTTTTGCCACTGGGCGTTTTAACAGCCAATAATAGGCTTACTAGTATCTACTAACTTCCTATGAATAGTCATAAGAATTAAGCAATTGCAAGCAAGATTGAAGTTGAACTTTTCCCTGCCAAAGCTATTTAATTTCATGGCATGGCACAAAAACTTTAGTTATTCTTTCATTTGTGAATGACATTGATAGGTGACTTTCTTGTCAAGTGAAAAGATGAGCAAATTGTGGAAACCCCAACTCTTTTACTGCCTAAGTGGTTTTATCACCCCCAAAAGCATGTACAAATGCATATACCCACTAGAAACAGTTGCAAAACAAAATAACCGTTAACTGTTTTAGTTTAGGCTTAATATAATGTCTGCCTCTCTAACCACTACACTATTTAACAAGGTAAGTCAGTCAGTCAGTGACATTCACACTTCTTGGCCGTTTCCACGTACACTGCCTGGCAAAAACAACCACTCAATTTGAAATTACTTAGAACTTCTAAATTTAACCCTTTAGACCCCAACAGAATTCTAGAATGCTGCTGTTGATTACTGAAAATTCTCAAAATAAATAATATTTTCTCACACATTTCAAACCAACAGACATAAGACAAAAACCAAATCACAATTAAACAGTAAACTTTGTTTTAAAAAGCACGTACTCTTGACAACACATTAATGTAACTAGAATATAATTTGTTTTAACAATAAATAGACAGAGCGAAAGTTTGCATAAAACGATATATTGCAACGCGATTGAGCTAACAGTCAAATTAGGTCTGTACAGCTAATATTATCATAATAAAGTAAGCACAAGGCAAATCTCAAGACATACAAGTTTTTATAAATGATAAGGGGAAGTATGTGGCGTACATGTTTTGGCAGCAAAACGTCTTTAAAGCACTGTGCAGCACAGCTTTCTGCTGTGTTTACAAGCATCTTCAACAACGTATGGGAGACATGCTGCATCCTGGCATGTTTCAAGTCCTCCATCATTATCCCGGTCTCTAAGAATCCGAGGAGCACAGGACTTAATGACTACAGACCAGTCATCCTGACCTCGGTGGTTATTAAGTCATTTGAGCACCCTGTGCTGTCCCACCTAGACCATCAACAACCAACTACACCCATGGAAATGTTGCCTATAGAGCAAGCAACAGTTGACAGGTTGATAGTAGACTTCAGGACAAAATAGTCGCACCAACAGACCAGAACAAATTCCTAGTTTGTTATGAAACGTACTTGTCAATAAAAACTCTGATTCTGAAACTGCGTGCATAAAAGTTTAATTTCGAGGGCTGTCAGTAGGAGTTTGAGACACAAATGTGAAATATTTGAAAGAGCAAGTTATTCAAAAGCAGGGTGGGAAAATAGCACCAGCCACCAGTCAAATGCGGCTACTTTTTCACAGTGGTGGGTAACTTAGTCTTGTATACCCGCCACAGTGGCAGGTGTATTGTAAAACATCGTTTTATTTGTTACGGTTCAAACATTACATGTAACAAATTGGACAGCTTTTGTAAAAAAATGCTGTTTCTTAGTAGCAATGATGCACTTTTGTCAAGGTTTACATTTGATTGGTTTTCTGAACTTGTCCGTGAGCCTATATAGCCTGAGTTGAGGTACAGACAAAGGGAAAGTAAACGGCTGAAATGTGGCAAAAAAATCTGGAGTTAAGAGACCTGCTGCCGGGTCAGCACCAGTAGATAAGGTGAAAGTAGAAACGGTTGAGGGCAGAGAAGAAAAAGGTATTTCTCGAACGAGGGTATGGTTCTTGTTATGGAAAGTCTTGAACTAGTGTACATTGGAGACATGTTTGCTTATCTGTTACCTGGTATGTAACTCTTGTCTTTGGTTGACACACATCTGTACAATACAGAAGATCATTAAGTACTCTAAATATGGGTATCAGTCCTTTGTTCAGTAGGAATGTGGTTGTTGGGGGAAGTAGGGTCAATTGGCCCTTATGGAAATCAGATCGTTCGCAGGGTGGGGTAGATGCGGATCATTGGGTTTTAGGACAGGTTAGGAGAAGATACACAACAGGGGGCAGGAAGGATAAGGTGGGGGACAACCCGCCATTTGGGTTAAGCCTGTGTGTCAGAAGACAGATGTGTAGCATCTTACCACACCCCTTCTAACTGTAATAAATACTGACTGTTAATGTATTTTCTTCGGAGGCCCCTCAAATGATTATTCTGTAAGCTTTTGACGTGTCTCTCTATTTGAAAAAAAGACAAATTTTGCCAAGATTTTTGTCTCTGTACTTACTCCTTTAAGAGTGTCTATCGATGGAATTGCCATCATATTTGCCTATAACTCGAGTCATCCAAGTCCCATATCAAGTGCACTGCTACAAAGCTGGCAAAGATCCCAGGAGCAGACTGTGGCAATATAGACTGCTCTAAGCAACCGGCCCCGCTGGACAAAAGAAGAAATCTCTTCAGAAACGTCCATGCCATTGGCAAAAAGAGCAGACCTTTTCGGGACAATGTTTGGATGTGCAACTAAGTGAATTACTAAAATGAAGCTGTGTTTTGTGATGGTTAGACAGCAAGTTTTAGCAGCTGCAAAGAAATAGTGCTGAATAACTAATTGTTGAACGGATATGGCGAGTTAAATAATTGTCATGCAGGTCAATGTTATCAAAGTCACAGTTATCATTCTAATTACTTTCAGAGTGGATGAGCAGAAAGGACTGTAGACAGGGAAAACATATCAGAACAAGAAGCAGGCCAGGGTTTTTATGCATTACATTGTTGAGGTATCAAGTAGGCAGCATGAAAATACGATTGATCATTCAGTATTTAGCAATTATGTCGGATCAACTGACAGTGCGGTGTTGGAGGAAGAGCTTATGTACACCAGAGTGAGCCAAGCAGGGAAAGTCAAGGTGCACTTTGTTGGAATCCACATGGCTAACAAGACAAATGGAGAGAACATTACAGCAGCCATCACAAGGATGATGAGAGGTGAGGATGATGACAGTTGGCAGGAGGCAGAAGGAGACATTTAAGGATGCAGTGAAGTTTCCCCAGTGCACAAAGTTGGATGACCTCTTGTCTTCCCTCTATGTGTTCTATCATATGTGCACCCTCAATAGAGCAACTTAAAAAAAATTGCTTCAAGGTGATTGCCACTCATTCCAACTAGAGTAGGAGATACCAGGTGGCTTGCTCATCTCTTGTGGGCACTGGACCACCTCCTCAGAGGCTATAGGGACCTAATTCAGCATTTTGAGCAGGTACAGTACAGGCTAAGGCTAGTGATAATTTGAGTATAAATTAGTTGACTAAAGTTAATAACTCAACATAACAGAAGTAACATGCAGTAACATGACCACCTGCCTAATATTCTGTAGGTTCCCCTTTTGCTGCCAAAACAGACCAGACCCATCAAGGCAAGGACTCTGTCCATAGTCATTGCCGTTCCTGTCCAGAGTCCTCCTGGCTGTGTTGCAGATCAGGAAAATGCCTGAAGATTTCAGCTGCCACTCTGCTGACCCCACCGTCCTTGTCCATCCGTGCCTCGGATCTGGACTAGGTTTAAATAGACTCTGGGCTTAGCCCACATGCATTGAACTATTAAAAATGTGGACTCTTAATATGTTCACCCGGCACAGCCAGAAGAGGACTGGTCACCCCTCGGAGCCTGGTTCCTCTCTAGGTTTCTTCCTAAATTTGGCCCTCTTAAGGAGTTTTTCCTAGCCACTGAAGTTCATCACTATTGTTGTTTGCTCCCTGGGGTTTAAGGCCAGGTGTTTTGTGAAAGCACTTTGTGACAACTGCTGATGTAAAAAGGGCTTTATAAAATCAATTTGATTGATTGATTGATTTGACTCTAGACCTCTGAAGGGGTGCTGTGGTATCTGGCACCAAGATGATAGCAGCAGATACTTTAAGTCTTTTAAGTTGTGTTAGGTGCCAGATGGGGCCTCCATGGATTGAACTTGTTTGTCCAGCACATCCCACAGATGCTCGATTGGATTGAGATCTGGGAAATTTGGCGGCCAAGTCAACATCTTGAACTCGTTGTTGTATTCCTCAAACCATTCCTAAACCATTTTTGCTTGGTGGCAGGGCGCATTATTCTGCTGAAAGTGGCCAATGCCATCAGGGAATACCGTTGCCATGAAAGGTTGCACATGGTCTGCAAGAATGTTTAGATAGGTGGTACGTGTCAAGTAACATGAATGGCAGGACCCAAGGTTTCCCAGCAGAACATGGCCCAAAGCGGCACACCTTCTTCCCATAGTGCATCCTGGTGCCATGTGTTCTCCAGGTAAGCGACACACCCGACCATCCACATGATGTAAAAGGAAAAGTGATTCATCAGACCAGGCTACCTTCTTCCATTGCTCCGTGGTCCAGTTCCAATGCCCATTGTAGGTGCTTTTGGCAGTGGACAGGGGTCAGCATTGGCACCTTGACTGCTCTGCAGCTACACAGCCACAAATGCAACAAACTGCGATGCACTGTGTGTCTGACACCTTTATCAGTACCAGCATTAACCTTTTCAGCAGTTTGAGCTACAGTAGCTCGTCTGTTGTATTAGACCATACAGGCCAGGCTTTGATCCCCAAGTGTATCAATGAGCCTTGGCCACTCTTGACCTGTCGCCAGTTTACCGCTTTTCCTTCCTTGGGCCACTTTCGAAAGGTACTGACCACTGCAGACAGGGAAAACTCCACAAGGGCTGCAGTTTTGGAGATGCACTGACCCAGTCATCTAGCCATCACAATGGGGCCCTTCTCCAAGTTGCTTGAAACCTTACACTTGTCCATTTTTCCTGCTTTTAACACATCAACTTTGAAGACAGAATGTTCACTTGTGGCCAAATATACAGGTACTCATCATATAATTAGAATATCATCAAAAAGTTGATTTAATTCAGTAATTCCATTCAGAAAGTGAAACTTGCATAATGTATATAGTCATTCCACAAAGACTGATATATCAAGTGTTCATTCCTTTTAATTTTGATGATTATAACTGACAACTAATGAAAACCCCCAAATCACCCCCCAAATTTTCACTGAAATAAATCAACTTTTTGATGATATTCTAATTATGACCAGCACCTGTACAGTGCCTTGTAAAATAATTCACCCCCCTTGCCATGTTTTTTTGCCTCACAACCTGGATTTAAGATGGATTGTTTGAGACTTTGCATCATAAAATTTACAGAACATGCCCACAACTTTAAAGATGTATTTTTTATTTATTGTGATACAAACAACAAATAGGACAAAATAACAGAATAAGTCAATGTGCATAACTATTCTCCCCCCTAAAGTCAAAACTTTGTAGAGCCTACTTATGCAGCAATCACAGCTCCAAGTTGCTTTGGTTAAGTCTCTATGAGCTTGCCAAATGTTACCACTGGGATTTTTGCCCTTTCCTCCTTGCAAAACTGCTCCAGCTCCTTCAAGTTGGATGGTTTGTGCTTGTTAACAGCAATCTTTAAGTCTGACCTATTGGACTGAGGTCTAGGCTTTGACTAGGCCATTCCAACACATTTACATGTTTCCCCTTAAACCACTCAAGTGTTGCTTTAGCAGTGTGTTTCGGGTCATTGTCCTGCTGGAAGGTGAACCTCCGACCTAGACTCAAATCACGCACAGAGTGGTCCAGGTTTTGCTCAAGAATATCCCTGTATTTAGTACCATCCATCTTTCCCTCAACTCTGACCAGTTTCCCAGTCCCGGCTACTGAAAAACATACCCACAGCATGATGCTGCCACTACCATGTTTCACTGTGGGGATGGTGTTCTTTAGGTGATGTAAAATGATGGGTTTGCGCCGGACATAGCGTTTTCTTCGATGGCCGAAAAGTTCAATTTTAGTCTCATCAGACCAGCGCACCTTCCTCCATACATTTTGGGAGTCTCCCACATGCCTTTTTGCAAAACCAAAATGTGCCATTTAGATTTTTGCTGAAAGTAATGGCTTTCTTCTGGCCACTGTGCCATAAAGCCCAACTCCATGGAGCGTACAGCTTATTGTCATCCTATGTACAGATACTCCAATCACAGCTGTGGAACTCTGCAGCTCCTCTAGCTTTGGTCTCTGTGCTGCCTCTCTGATCAATGGACCTTGCCCGGTCCATGAGTTTTGGTGGGCGGCAGTCTATTTGGTAGGTTTGCTGTTGTGCCATGTTCTTTCCATTTGGTTATGATAGATTTGATGGTGCTCTTGGGAATCATCAAAGATATGGATATTTTTTTATAAACTAACCCTGACTTGTACTTCTCAACAACATTGTTCCTTACTTGTTTGGAGAGTTCCTTGGTCTTCATGGCAGTGTTTGGTTAGTGGTGCCTCTTGTTTAGGTGTTGCAGCCTCTGTGGCCTTTCAAAAAAGGTGTGTATATGTACTGAAAGATCATGTGACACTTAGATTGCACACAGGTGGACATCATTTGCCTAATTATATGACTACTGAAGGTAATTGTTTGCACCAGAGCTTTTAATGGGCTTCATAACAAAGGGGATGAATACATATGCACATGGCAATTTTCATTTCACGTCTCCAACTTAGACCACTGTGTTCTAATCCATCACATACAATTCAGATTAAAAAAGCATTGAACTAAAGGCTGTAATGCAACAAAATTGATAGAAAGCCAAGGGGGTGAATACTTTCGCATGACAATGTATCCCAACCACTAACAGGTGCCATGATAGTGAGATAATTGCTATTCACTGTTATTCACAGTGTTATTCACATCACCTGTCATGGCGGATTGGTGCATGGATAATTAATAAGAGTGCTTTGTTGTGGTTTATTATAAGACTTGGACAAAGGCTTAGGGCATGCCTAGAAAATGCAGCGGACACCTTGGACGATTTTGTTGAAGGCCTTTTTTCCTCCACAAATTCCTGTTTTATTGCGCATAGCCTTTTCAATGGTCTTCATTATTCCGTAATCCTTACCATTACATCATATACATCGATAACAACTGTTATAAGGGCCTCAATGGTTCAGAATGCCTCGTTTTCCCATCCCTAGTTTGTGTGTTTCCCTCTTATTGTAACAACACTGGCAGCCCACAGTGGCTAAATTGTGAAGCAGTGCCACAGAAAAACAGTCCTCCAAGATGAGAGGTTTTCCATTTGTTTACTATTGCACAAGCACCAGAGCAACAACACCCTGCACCTGATATTCCGAGTATCAAGCCTTGGACTGAGGTCAAAGAAACATAACTTGCTGTGTCTGTGAACAAGCACGTTTGTGTTGAACAGTCAGTAACTGGCTGTGACATTGATAAAGAAGATAGCCATCGTCTGAGCAACAACCAAAGGTAAAAAGCAAGCTAGTTAACTACAGTGGGGCAAAAAAGTATTTAGCCACCAATTGTGCAAGTTCTCCATCTTAAAAAGATGAGAGAGGCCTGTAATTTTCATCATAGGTACACTTCAACTATGGGAGACAAAATGAGAAAATAAATCCAGAGAATCACATTGTAGAATTTTTAATGAATTTATTGGTGAATTCCTCTGTAAAATAAGTATTTGGTCACCTACAAACAAGCAAGATTTCTGGCTCTGACAGACCTGTAACTCCTTCTTTAAGAGGCTCCTCTGTCCTCCACTCGTTACCTGTATTAATGGCACCTGTTTGAACTTGTTATCAGTGTAAAAGACACCTGTCCACAACCTCAAACAGTCACACTCCAAACTCCACTATGGCCAAGACCAAAGAGCTATCAAAGGACACCAGAAACAAAATTGTAGACCTGCACCAGGCTGGGAAGATTGAATCTGCAACAGGAAAGCAGCTTGGTGTGTAAAAATCAACTGTGGGAGCAATAATAAGAAAATGGAAGACATACAAGACCACTGATAATCTCCCTCGATCCGGGGCTCCACGCAAGATCTCATCCCGTGGGGTCAAAATGATCACAAGAACGGCGAGCAAAATCCCAGAACCACACGGGGGGACCTAGTGAATGACCTGCAGAGAGCTGGGACCAAAGTAACAAAGGCTACCATCAGTAACACACTACACTGCCAGGGACTAAAATCCTGCAGTGCCAGACGTGTCCCCCTGCTTAAGCCAGTACATGTCCATGCCCGTCTGAGGTTTGCTAGAGAGCATTTGGATGATCCAAAAGAGGATTGAGAAAATGTCATATGGTCAGATGAAACCAAAATAGAACTTTTTGGTAAAAACTCAACTTGTCTTGTTTGGAGGAGAAAGAATGCAGAGTTGCATCCAAAGAACACCATACCTACTGTGAAGCATGGGAGTGGAAACATCATGCTTTGGGGCTGTTTTTCTGCAAAGGGACGAGGACGACTGATCCGTGTAAAGGAAAGAATAGATGGGGCCATGTATCGTGAGATTTTGAGTGAAAACCTCCTTCCATCAGCAAGGGCATTAAAGATGAAACGTGGCTGGGTCTTTCAGCATGACAATGATAACAAACACACCGCCCGGGCAACGAAGGAATGGCTTTGTAAGAAGCATTTCAAGGTCCTGGAGTGGCCTAGTCAGTCACCAGATATCAACCCCATAGAAAATCTTTGGAGGGAGTTAAAAGTCCGTGTTGCCCAGAGACAGCCCCAAAACATCACTGCTCTAGAGGAGATCTGCATGGAGAAATGGGCCAAAATACCAGCAAGTGTGTGAAAACCTTGTGAAGACTTACAGAAAACGTTTTACCTCTGTCATTGACAACAAAGGGTATATAACAAAGTATTGAGATTCACTTTTGTTATTGACCAAATACTTATTTTCCACCATAATTTACCAATACATTCATAAAAAAATCCTACAATGTGATTCTCTGGAATTTTTTTTCTCATTTTGTCTCTCATACTTGAAGTGTGCCTATGATGAAAACAGGCCTCTCTCATCTTTTTAAGTGGGAGAACTTGCACAATTGGTGGCTGACTTAATACTTTTTTGCCCCACCGTAATGCTTGTTTGTCTGCATTACCGTAGCAGAGTGTTGGGGTCGTGATGATATTCTCCACAGAAGGGTGCTGCCAGGGATCACTGCTACAGTCTCCTGCACCTCAGGCATGTCATCTGCATCATCGTTGTCTGCCCTTTCAGAATCATCCTAAACACGTGTCCGTGCGCACACACACACATTATAAAGACATCCACATATACAGTATACAGCACAGACTGTAAGATGTTTAGAAAATGTAGTTTTGCAATAAAGCCAGAACATTCATAATTACTTAAAGGATAATTTTATATTACAACCCCACTTCCAAAAAAGTTGCAAAAATATCAATTTGCAAAAATCTAACAATAATGAAATGATGTGAAAATCATTTATCCCTATATTTAACAGAAAATAGTACAACCCTGTTTAAAAAAAGTCAATTTTGAATTTGATGCCAGCAACTCGTTTAAAAAATATATTTGAGCAAGGCAACAAAAGACAGGAAAAAATTTGTAATGAAAAAACTCAATCTGGTGGACTATTACCCAACTAATCAGGTCAATTGGCAACAGGTCAGTAACATGATTGGGTGTTAAAAGATTATTCCAGAAAGGATGGATCTGTTAGAAGTAAAGATGGGGAGATGTTCACCACTCTGTGAATGACTACACAGGCAAATAGTGCAACAATTTAATAACTTTTATCAACGCAAAATTGCACAGTTTGGGGATTTCATCACTGATGGTACATAATATCATTATAAGACTCAGAGAATACAGATAAATCTCTGTACGCAAAGGACAAGGCCAATAAACCAATATTGGATAGGAGAAAAAGACTACGATTCCTTTTAATGATATTATGCACCATAGATGATGAGATCCTCAAACTCTTTGCAATTTCACATTGATAAACATTATTAAATTGTTGTACTATTTGCCCGGGCAATCTTTTTTTGAGTGGTGAACCCCTGCCCATCTTTACTTCTGAAAGACCTATCCTCTCTGGAACAATAATTTAATACCCAATCATTTTACTGACCTGTTACCAATTGACCTAGTTAGTTGTGTGATATTCCACCAGGTTAAGTTTTTAAGCATTACACAACCTTTCCAGTCTATTGTTGCCTCGTTCACAACTTTTCAAATTCAAAGTGGGTATATTTCTCAAGAAACAGTCAAATGTCTGTTTCAACATATGTTGTCTATGTACTATTTTCTATTGAATATAGGGTTTGAATGATTTGCCTATCATTGCATTCTGGGTTTCTGTACCTTTTATGCAGCATCCCAGCTTTTTTGGAAACGGGGTTGTATAATGGTCCCCCACACTGAAAACAGTCTATGGGCCGAAATGGTTCAGCTTTCTTGAAACAATAATTTCAGATTCAGCTAACTTTAGCCACCTATAGCAAAAAGTAACTTTAACCATATACAGAGTTGATTTCAGGTAATTTGGAAATAATAAAAAATGCAAAGCCCCCCTGATTTTTCTTGTAATTGTTCATAGCTTGAAGTGGCAAAAGCTAGATAAAGTGTGTAATTGCTGTTCAATTAAAGAAAATCATAGAACACAGTACTTCTTAGCCCAGCTCATGTTGAGCAACCATCTGAAAATGAGGAGAAACAAAATGTTGCATTTTGCTTCAAGCGACGGTTGTGTACATAGGTACACTATGTCTACAACTTCTGATGAACATTAACAATGACATTATTCATAGTCTTCTCACTTTAACTATTCATACACCAGCAACATATACTGTGTGTTTTTTAGCTTGACATAACGTCATGGCATGCTGCTAGAACCATGGGGACAAGAGATAAAAACCAAAAGACAGTTACATATCAAGATAAAGAAATGTGGTATAGGCCTATTATGACAAACATTAAAAACAAACACTATGTATGCTGTAAACTCCCTTTTTACAGTCACAGGAGTGTCACGTGAGACCCACCTGACTCTTCAATTTCTTCAGCTCTCCCTTCTTCTCAGCCTTCCTGTTGGACTCGTACGCCTGGGGGTCCACGCTCCACATGCACTCGGTCCACTTCCCATAGATAACACAGCGTTTCTTTTTACTGCCAGGGACCGAGCGGAGGAGATATCAGCCATGGAACACAGCGGTGATGATGTGCAGTGTCAGGAGTGTGACTGAAAATCTCTATTAATAAAAGCTTGTGCCAAAAGGCCGATTACAAATTTTTAAACCCACCTGGAAGGTGTTCTGTAGGGCGAAAACATCTTGAAACCTTACTGAGCACAACCCAGACAACAGTATCACTAGAACACTTAAGTGGAAAGGTCAGGAGCAGGGATGTATGCCATTGAAAATGCATTAGAGGGAATACACATACCTCTTATCTTGAATGTAGCCCTCCACTTTGTGTAGCTCCTTCCCGAACATGCCACACGGCTTAAAGTTCAGCACACACTTATCACCTGTACTGCTCCACAGAAGACCGGGGCCAGAACAGTGATATGAAAATGAATAACACTTCTCCCCAAAACTCAAGTACTATCTTCCCAAATATACATCTGGGGACAAGCCTAACTAAAACTTGAGTAGTTATTATTATTTTGTCTTCCATTGAAATCTAGATTTGAATACCAGGAAATTAAAGCTACAATTCTGAACTCTTGTCTCATACTCTTTTGATCTTAAAACCAAATGCCTTCAGTGACCAACAAAAACAAAGGAATTTGCCTTGCCGTTCATATACTTTCGGAGGGGACTGAAGATCTTGTACAACAACATGTACTACATCCTTCACAGAACAGCACAAACTGACTCTAACCAAAATAGAAAGAGTGGTAGGCTCCAGTGCACAACTGAGCAAGAGTACAAATAAATCAGTGTCTAGACTGAGAATAAGATGTCTCACAGGTCCTTAACTGGCAGGTTAATTAAATAATACACACAAAACACCAGTCCCAACATCTACAGTGAAGAGGCAACCCCAGGATGCTGGCCTTCTTGGCAGTGTTATTCCTTTACCCAGTGTATGTGTTCTTTTGCCCAATCTAATCTTTGTTTGCCAGTCAGAGATACGTCTCTTTCTTTGCAACTCTGCCTAGAATGACAACTCTGCCTAGAATGATGGAGTCACCGCTTCACGGTTGACTATGAGGCAGGTGTTTTGCGGGTACTGTTTAACAATTTGAACGGTAGTGTACATGTGTAGGCGTCTAAACAAAGAACTGGAGGCAAACTAGGGGAAACTTTTGTCGAGAGTGCCTGATTCACCTGTGGTTGAGGATCTCCACAGTACCGTACTGTTCAATCCACAGTTTGCCCAGGATAACATTGTGTACACAGCAGAAAGGGTTGGTCCATGTATAGACCTCACCATGCCTGGGGAGGGGATGTGAGGAAATAGCGTCAATACAATGAACCCTCACACACAGACTATTAAGTACAAAGATAAAACCCAAATGTACTAGTGTTGACAATGCCTTGAGACAACAAATCAAACATGCATTAGTCATTTTAGGGAGTGTTATGTAAAACATTTCTGTCACATTTATATCCATGAACTAGGGCGGACAGTCTGTCCTTTCCGCGAATAGTATTATTCTTATATAGATACACTCTTAAAATTAAATGTATGAGATGGCTGTGTAGTCAGTAGCTACACAGCCATCTACCACATATCGGATGCTTTAAGAGTGCAATAAATTATTAAATATCCCAAATGACTCGAGAGGCCAAATTAATAGCCAATGTGCAATGTTTCGGTTCCAAATCTGATGTTTCTGAAAGCCATTTGAAGCATTTCATGGCTAGAAAGTTTTTCCCAATATTACCTTGAAAGTTCATTTAAAGGTTGAACTATGCAATGTGACTCAATAGCTCAATATGATTTCAGATTATAGTATAACATTTGCTAGCTAGCGTTGATTCAACATAAGGAGCAAACTAATGTAAGCATCGCTAGCTTTAGCATCACACTTGAGGAAAACCAGTCAATATAATGCCAAAAAGGAAAAATAGAAATGCAGGTAAAGATTAAAATAGAGCTGATACAGCCCTGGACAAGTCTGCAGACTACACACCACACTGCATATCAGCTTTTAATAAATGTTATGTGCTGACAGATGCGCACTGACATGTGACTCACTTGAGGAGCTCCAGTGTGATGGTTCCCTTGGGCTCTGCCTCCACACTCTTGCCCCAGAACTTTAGTTTGGGGTAGATGGAGCCGTGGAAGACGAAGTCCCCGGTCAGGCTCTCAGCGTGGAAAGCACTGATGGGGGGGTGGTGGCTGACCTGCTCCGAGATCAGCCTGAAGCCCTGGTCCTCTCTGGGGGAGGATGGAGTAGAAGGGAAAGGGGGGAGATTTTTATGACAGCATGTAAAAATAAGGCGAGCAGAGAAACAGTGTCTTATTGTTCAATGGGTGGATTCCAGTAAAAGTCCTATTGAAGGCCAATCCCATTCGCAGCCGAGTCAAGAAGAGTCAGTAACTACACAGCCAAGTACCACTTCTCCCACTGCAGCTCTGTATGGGCCAGCTGCAAACCCGTCCCTCACCGTATCAGCTCGTAAGTCTCTCCCAGCAGAGGATTGAAGGGCTTCCCAGTTCTGTCCCACTGTGACGCCACGGCAGACACGGCAAAAGCAGCTACCACCTGTGAAGCGAGGAGGGGGAGGAGTCATCTGTAGGTTTAACTGCCTGCAACTGACGCTATGAACTACGGAAGCTTCTGATAACCCAGTTACCCAGTTATGTAGCTGGGCTATATACTGGGCTCTGCCTCCACACAGAAACGGTCAGTCCGTCACGCTCACCTGCATGCGCTCTATGGAGTTGGAAAGCGAGCAGGCTTTGTTGATGAGGTAAGTGTGCTCCATGTACTCCGTGATCCTCTGAAGGAAGCTCAGGGGCTCATTGAATACGATGGGCATGGTGATCTTGGACAACTCCTATATAGATGCAAAAACACACACAAAAGACACCAAGTAGGAGAACTGAGTGTCAGGCAGGTTGGGTGACTTGCTGGCAAAAAAAGCTGCACATGTTTTAAGAAAAATAAAAAATAAAATATGAAAAAGCCATTCTTCCGATATGGTAGGCAGACCTTACCAGTCCAATGCATTTCTTCAGAATGCCCCACACACTGAAGTTGTTTCTGGAAAACATTGGGGCAGGTAGCGTTGTCCTGGACCATGGAAGGATAAGACAGACAACCGTCAGTGACAGGTAACCAATCACAATGGGGAGGTGAATTATCACTATGCTGACTTTGAAGTGAGTGATGGTAGAGTTTGTTACCATGTACATTGACTGACAGACAAGAGAACATTTAAAACAAAGTGAGTGAGATTAGGATAGCGTAGGGAAAGAGGGACCACAATGTAAGGAGAGAAACAGAAATCAAAAGAAAGGAAACAAATGATGTACAGAGTAAAAGAACAACAGAAATCATGGAACTGAGGGTAATAGGAATCCAGAAATACCTGTGCTTCCTGATTCCATTCTCCTGGGGCACAGAGCCATTGTTACCCTGGATGCCATCGTACACAACAGCATCTTTAAAACTGGCTTCTGATGTGCCTTCATATGACTCATCAGAGTCCAAGCCTAGAATACACACACAAAAAACACTTGTTTTACCACATTTGTGAGATTTTTCCTGGGAGACATATTTGTTTCCTGATCACAAAAATGTTTTGCCTAACCTTAACAAAGACCCTAATCCTTACTAGGGACGTGCACTGGACATGATTTTTTTATAAAAATAGTATGTGGTAATATTCGAAAATTAATGTAATTAATTTGATTACACAAAATACTTTTTATCTACAACACAAGGAGTGCCGCTACATAGCACACAAAGGAGTGGGTGTCTTTCAAATTTAACGGTGGCTCAATGGCAGTTACTGAAAAAGAAGGGAGCATAAAGGAAGCAGAACATTGAGTTTTTTGGATGGAGTCTAGAGAAGCTGGTTGGCTAAGCTTGCAGGCTATATACAATTTGCTTAACACACCATTTTCTGCTCTCCAACCACCTTTAGATTCCATAGCCTAACTTTACGCAGCGTTTTGTAGGCAAATCACTTCGAAGGTAACAGTTAACTCCGTGAATATATTCCATCTTCCCTTGAATTAGTTCAACTTGAATTAGTTAAATTTCATCCACTTCTAGATAGGAATTGTAAATTTCTTAGAAAAATAAAGCACAGAACCATTTACCTCAACCAAAAAAACCTTTAATACACACACCTCAGTTCTCGAATAAGAAATAACTAAATATTGGTTATTCTAATAATCGACTAACCATGCCACATCCCTAAACCTAACCTAAGCCAAAGTGAGGTATTGTATCATCCACAGTACAGTAGTAAACAAAGACACACTAAATGCTTCATTTGAATCCACATTTGATTTGATTCAAACATTACAAAGTTACATAAATCAACACTAGCACCTTCTGCGCCACACTGGCAACCCATAACAGCTGACCTGGAGCACAAACTTTCTAGCCTTCTTGGTTTTGTTTTATGCAGGCATCCAATGTGAAAGCTATGTACAGTGAACATATGCTGTTTAGTCACCCTCGATATAAGCACAGATATCATCAGCATACACTGACAGATGATGCTGCTCAGACAAGACCAAAGGATACACTGAGGTATGTTATTTCAATTAGGGCTGCACAATAAATTGTTTCAGCATCGACAATGCAATGTACACATCCGCAATGATCACACCACAGAATCTGTGATTTAGTAAGGTAGATCTATATATATTAGTCTACAATATATATTGTTTTCAAATGGAAAACGAGCATTTTATCTTTCGGATATAATGTAATTTAAATTTTATTATTTTAAACATGGAGTTTGTTGCTGCACGTGGTTGACATGCAGTCTCTGCTTGTGTGTAATGAAATGATGAGCGAGGAACAGGCAAAAAAGGCCGAAATGGCGAATTTGGTTGCAAAAAGAAATTGCCAATTATATGGAAATATTAAGGCAACAGACAGGATGATGTTGACCAAAAAGAGCTACTTTGTTGAGTGCGCCTTGCAATTGTTGTTGCAACACAATACATTTACTTGATCATTTAAGGCAGAGCCACAGATTTTCGTATTACAAGTGCAACGCATCTCAATGCCGTCCAAAGCAATAACACCATACGAGAAAGGTTCCAAACGGCAGAGAAAAATCACAGATTCAATAACATTTCATGTCGCCAAACACATGGTACCAATTAACACGATTACCAAAGAGGGTTTTAAAAACATGAACCATTTGCATAACAATCGGTATGTAATGCCATCACGCAACGATTTTTCTCAAGTTGCCATCCCAGAGCTGTACGAGAAATGCAAGGCACAAACTGATACAGAGCTGTCACAAGTGGAATATTATACAGCAACAACAGACTTGTGGTCCAGCCGGACAAAGGAGTCCTACATAAGTCTGACCGTACTCTTTATTAATGAGGACTTCCACCTGAAAAAAAGAGCATTTTCCCCAGAGTGAGAACATCACAAGAGGGATGAGAGAAGCTTTAGCTGATTCGGGCCTAGATGAGAGTTGTCTGGTCTGTATTACAACAGACAATGCCACGAACATGGTGAAAGCTGCCACCCTGAACAAGTTAACCAGATTGCAGTGCTTTGGCCACAGACTGCATCTTGCACTTGGTAAGTTATGCCCAACCGCGCATTCTATTTTACTACTGTTTTTCTTTGTTTGAAGGGTGCCCCTCCGCAAATGGCTGCCCTGCTGGAAGACCAACAAACGAACAAAGTGTCCCAGAGCTTTGACACTTGATAATACATTGATTTCATGAAGCAGCAGATAACACAGTACTACATTCCTTCTTCCACATTCTGACACCTTGGTAGAGAAACACATTTCTGCACGCCTGGCCGACATCTACATTAGATCCAGACAGAGAAGCTCTTACTCTGGGGAAAAGGCTCTCTGCTCCAAGACCTCTCTATTATGGTTGACAACTCCACAGTGTCCCCCCCCTTCCAGGGTGCAAAGAAGCTTGGCGTGACACTGGACAACACCCTGTTGTTCTCTGCAAACATTAAAGCGGTTTCGCTCCTGTGGGTACATGCTCTACAACATTCCTAGAGTACAACCTTACCTCAAAGCACTTGTCATCTAACATCTGGATTAGTACAACTCATTGCTGGAGCAGGTGTTTAAACTAACCAAGTTCCCCAGCAATTCCACAGGCTTCCAGATGAAGCTAACATCTACAAGTCCAGGTGCTTCCCTGAAGAGCAGCAAAGGGAGACTCCCAAATAACTTTGGAGAATGCTCAACACGTACAACACAGACTTTGCTAACTGCAACTTTGCTGAATAAGGTGAAATTACTAGCTACCCAAACCCAACCTACTGAATCGCACGGTTTTGCCCCAGAGCAATCTTAAAATGTTGCTTAAAGCTTTAGCCTACATTGAACTCAGTTGAAAGATTGCAAAAAAGGGAAGTTAGACAACTGCACATGGGAAAAACTTGCCCAAATATAACATTATGGACATGGTATGTGTGTGCATGAATTTCTCAATGCAATGGTAATATATTTAACAACATTTCAATTTGGGAAAGATAAATTAGCTACTAGACTAGAGGAAGGTCAATACCACACTCTTTATAAAAAGAGTAAAGCATATATGACCTAGACAGACACACACACACACACACACACACACACACACACACACACACACACACACACACACACACACACACACTTTCATCTTGACTAATGTTGTCATATACAGTTAAGGCATTCTAGTTAAGTCCATGAATTGAAGGGAGCAGGCTAGATTAAACAAGACACCTTGTCTGACAAGGCTGCCGAATATAAATCAATACGACACATTCTTATGAAAATGTGAACTGTTCGACAATTAGGCTACAGGTGAAAGGAATTTCTTTACATGACACAGTGTCTGACTCAGAACGCAGCATTGCAGGGGTGGATAGGAGAATAAGGGGTTGAGCGCTATTCAAATAAATTATTTAAACTAATGAACAATGGGTCTTAGTAAAAGCCTCACTCCTGTAATCATCTGAGCTGGAATTCATAAGAGGCTTAGATCAACAGAACCTGTCGTGGGACCAGCCTGGGCTCTCTTGCACACACGTATACATAGTTGATGGGGCGGCACATAATGTACAGGGAATATACCGCTGCATTATTCAAGCTATCCCAGCTAAGCTGCCAGGTTCACGTAGACTACAGCAGACACACCTCTGTTAGAGCAAGAGCCAAATGCCATGCTGTTAAACAAGTGTCATGCTCAACGGGTATGAACAGAAGACTTATGTTTAGAACTGTAAAAAGAAAAGAAAAAAGGTAGCTTCGCCCATTCTGAACCTGCAGAACATGATGCTGATAAGAGTGATGATATATAATGTTTGAGTCACTCGGTCAATGTTCTGTCTTTGTCCGTGTTCTATTCCAAAGGTTTGTGGTTACATCTGAAAGTCTTGTAAGTAATTTTCTTATCTACAAACCCATGCAGACAGGGAGACCCACCTGTGACGGCGTCGTAGAACTCGTCATCGTTGTTCATTGTACAGAGTCAAAGCTGGACCTCCAGGTGCTAGCGGAGAGGGAGGTGAGCCTCTAGAACATTGCCCCTCTAGTGGACCTCACTGTTCACTGTCAGGGTGACTTCCTCCTCCAAAACCTCTTCAAGACAGGAAGCAGCTCAAAGCCTAGAAGACACAGAATTAAGAGAAAGTCAGGATTCTATTCATCAGTGCACACCATAGCAAACACATTTACGAAAGACCAAATCCGCAAGTCTTTTTGATCAAGTTCAGGTCTCGCCTCCCCGTTTTGATTGTTGTTTGGTGTCTGATGTACACAACCCAGACCATCACAGGCCCCAACTAACATCTGGAACATTAACAATAGTAAAGACCTGCTAGACAATATGTACATGAAACTTTCTTTAATTTAATCGCAACAGTCACTCACTCATTAACCAGTAGGTTATATGCAGTGGTGCCTTGCTGTCCCTTTGTCCAAGTAGCAGTCATTTCTCGTTTGGAGGGGACTAAGTGTAAGGTGGCCTGCATGGACCACTGAGCCCAAACAAAGAGTGCTCCTATTACATAAACACAGGACTAAAATGGTTGTCATTTGCCGTGGTGGTTCTTTGTTAGTTTTTATCGGACTGGTGTTAGCCAGATCCTGTACTTACACACACACTCTCTCTCTCAGGCTTGTATTGTGTATTATGTGGAGTCTTACCTACGGTCCTGCTGGTCCTGTTAGTCTCTCTACTCAAACCAAGCCTGTGTTCTGAGAAGTTCTACTCTGAGGTGATCTGGGTGTAGGAAGGCTAGGTTGACAGACTAACTGTTCTCAGGAAACGCCTCGAACACTTACTGGTGAACTTTGGAATATAATGATCGATAAGAGAAAAGGACTTGTGTTGGTGCATAGGCATTAAGTGTTCTCTGTGCTCTGCCCAGAGGAAGGGCTCAATACACTTCAAAAGAAAATAGCAACAACAACAAAAAACGAATAGGACTGACCAATAAACAAAACAAAGAAATAAACACATTTTTGTATTTGACGGTATGGTCGACAAGTCTATTCAAGTGGGCTACTGCATGATCCTACAACGGAAAGAAATGCATTGTAAATGTGATATCCGTTTTTGATTTGATTCATATCATCAGCCAAAGTAAGGCACAATTGTTCAACTTGTTAAACACACTACCGTTTAAAGGTTTGGGATCACTTAGAAATCTAATGTCAATTCCATAAAAATAAAATCAAATTAATCCGAAATACAGCGTAGACATTAATGTTTTAAATTAATGAATGTTGAAAATGAGTGCAGTGGGAAACGGCAGATCTTTTATGGAATATCTACATAGGCATAGAGGCCCATTATCAGCAACCAACTCTCTTTTGCAGGCCTCAAATTTCATGATTTTGTGGGCAAAGCCACTTGGCCTTATGGCGATTCATAATTTGCCGGGGCACCAAGACCATCAGATAGGGCACTAAGCCCATAATGCTAAATAAATCTGTGAAGAAGAAAAATTACGATTATTGAAGTGATTTAAGAAAGCTTGTGTCATCATCAAGCTTTATTATCTAATGACAAATAATTCATAACACAGACATCACCAACGTTACCTCCTTGTTTTACCCTTGTGTGTCTGTAACTATTATTAAAAGTATGTTTTTTAACCAGTGTTAACTAGCTCAATGTGAATCCCATGTCAAAAACACCTAAAACTTAAAACTTTTTGTTAAATACATCAGTGTATCTTAAGATAGGGAGGTCTTATCATTATGACAGTGACAGGGCTTATTAAGCAGTCTGACTTAGCAAGCAATCAAGCAAGTTCATTCATATAGAAAAATTCATACATATAAACAATTTAATGTGCTTTAAAAAGAATGAGTAAAATACAATAGCATAAAAACAAATACTCAAATGAAAACATCAAAACAACATTATAATAATAAATCATAGAATAGGAAATTAGAATAGAATAACAACTAGAATAGAATACGTAGCTCTAAAAGCTGTAAAGCAGTGTGGTTAGGATTAAGATCTCAGTCATAGGCATGTGAAAAGAGAAGTGTTTTTAACCTGGATTAAAAAATGATACATTTGGTGAACGTCTAAGATTGTTAGTTTATTCCAGTTGTGTGCAGCATAACTGCTAAACGCAGCTTGACCATGTTTAGTTTGGACTCTGGGCTCTACTAGCTGACCTGAGTTCATGGACCTAAGGAGCCCTGCTCTGTGAATATTCTTCAAAAATGTATTCGGGGCCTAAACCATTCTGTGATTCAAGCACCATTTTAAAATCTGTAATTGATTGGAAGTCAGTGCAAAGATTTAAGAAGCGGAGTGATGTACTCTGTTCTCTTGGTCCTGGTTAACATTCTAGCAACAGCATTTGGAAGGTGCTGCAGCTGTTTTACAGCCTTTTTGGGGAATCCCGTTAAGAGGCCATTACAGTATTCAACCCTACTAGAGACAAAAGCATAAATGAGCTTCTCTTGGTTTTTTTGGGACACCAAGTCCTTGATTCCGGCTATATTTTTAAGATGATAGAATGCTGTTTGGGTGACCGCTTTGATATGACTTTAATGTGAGGTTTGGTCACTGGTTTTCAAGGCCCGAGAATCCAGCTCCTTACTAATACTATTTATTTTATTTTTTATTGCCAAACCCAATAATCTCTGTTTTGTCTTGGTTTTTGTAGACCATTTTGGTTAATACAGGTGTGCATGTGCTCGATACAGTGACATAGTGATTCTAATGAGCTGTTTTCATATGGTTCGAGAGCCATAAATATTTGAGTATCATCGGCATAGCCATGGTAATTAAAGTTGATGTTCTGTAGAATTTGGCCCAGAGGTAGCATACAGAGATTGAATAGAAGCGGTCCGAACTGATCCCTGGAGATCTCTGCATGTCATAGCCGCCCTATCAGATTCTCATGATTACCAATGGCGATAAAGTAACTCTGGTCATTTAGATAAGATCTTAACCAATTAAGGACTGTCCTGGAGAGTCCTACCAAATTTTCTAGCCTATCTATAAGTGTTCTATGACCTACAGTGTCAAATGCTGCACTGAGTTCTAACAGAATTAAAACGTATTTTACCCATTCAGTATTTAGCCGTATATCATTTAAAACTTTTATCAGGGACGTTTCAGAACGATGATGAGATCAGACGCCTGACTGAAATTTTTCAAAGAGACCGCTTGAGTTCCTAAAATTGCTGAGTTGATTGAAGACAACCTTCTCAATGATCTTGGCTATAAAAGAGAGATTTGATACAGATCTACACTGCATGCACAATTATTAGGCACATTCTATTTCTCAAGGTTTATTTTATTGTTTAAACAACCACAATGCTTTATGTCAATCCAAAATATCATGGAACCACAAAACTGAATGTTTAACAAAGGAAAAGTGAGTTTTGATCTTTCTCAGTGGGATATATAAAAGTGTGCAGAATTATAAGGCAACAATTACAGTGCAGAATAATTAGGCAACTAAAATAATTACAAAAATAATTAATCCGACTCACTTGTTTATTCTCAAATTCAAAAAAATAAGTAACCCAAAATTTAAATGAATTAAAATTAGCGTGTTTTGGATCAATATTCAGGGACCAATCTAGCAACACATCTGTTCAATAACTGCCATGAGCCATCCATCCATAGAGTCTGTCAGTTTCTTGATCTGTTCATGATCGACTTTCGCTGAAGCAGCAAGCAGAGCCTCCCAAATGCTGTATTGTCTGCCCTGACAGGAAATCTCACTTTTGAGAAGGGCCCACAAATTCTCAAAAGGATTTAAAATCAGGAGAGGAAGGGTGCCAGGTCAATATTCAGGCATCTTTGGATGTATCCAGTGTTCTCTTTTTTTAATAAGGGCTTAATCACAGCTGTTTTAGAGAGGTTGGAAAAATATGTTATAAAGTATTAAACTATTTGCTGTGGATCCATTCTTATAGAGATAAAAGAATATTACGTCTGATGGCAGTGTGTCGAGACAACACACTGTCATCACAAATAGTTTGCTATATTTAAAATGAAAGCAACACTTACACAATTGAAATTAGGTTATTAAGATGCTAAGGAGGCATACAAAAGTATGTCATCAGTAAAGTAATTTAAGGCAGGTTGGCTATATTATATTAAGTGCAGCTAGGTCGAGGATCAGATTCCGAAAGGAGAATGACTGTTAGCTGGCATGCTAGCCAGCTGTACAGAAAAAGCAAGAAACGCTACCTTAACATTACTTTCACTTATGCAGACATATTGATAACCGTTGGTAACATTGGCCAATAACAATTGAGATATAGGAGTTCCTGCCAGTGACTGGTGCTTCAGATCAAACCAATTGGATACAGTAGTGTAAATTTAACTGGCAATGAACCAGAAAAAATTAAATAAAAATCCCACCCCAACAAAGGCACATTGGCAACTTGGGCCACAATAATTCATTGGGGACAGAGAGCATTACGGCCACTCAAGGAGGCATGAAATATAAGCCCTGCTCCTGTGTTCCAAAGGCATGTTGTGTTTGATAATCCAAGCATATCATTTGAAAAGGCTAATTGATCATTAGAAAACTATTTTGCAATTATGTTAGCACAGCTGAAAACTGATGTGCTGATTAATGAGGCAATAGAACTGGCCTTCTTTAGACTAATTGAGTATCGGTAGTATCAGCAATTGTGGGCTCAATAACAGGTTCAAAATGTCCAGAAACATAGAACTAACTTCTAGATCTATTTTTGGAATCAGAAATGAAGGCTAAGGCTATTCAATGTGAGAAACTGTCAAGAAAATGAAGATCTCATACAGCACTGTCTACTATGCCCTTCACAGAACAGCACAAATTGCCTTTAAGCAGAATAGATATAAAAAGAGGAGTTGGAAGCCTTGCAAAACTGAGCAAGAGGACAAATACAGTAGTGTCTAGTTGGAAAAACAGTTCAACTGGCAGTCTCAACGTCAACAGTGAAGAGGCGTCCTCGGGATGCTGGCCTTCTAGGCAGAGTTGCAAAGAAAAAGACATCTCAGATTGGCCAAAAAAAAGATTAAGATGGTCAAAATTACACAGACTCTGGACAGAGGAAGACTGGGAAAAAGTGCTATGGACAGACTTATTGAGGTTTAAGGTGTTTGGATCACAAAGAACATCATTCGTGAGATGCAGACAAAATAAAAAATATGGGGGAGGAGCACTAGACACCATCAGTCAAGCATGGTGGAGGCAATGTGATGATCTGGGGGTGCTGTGGTGATGTTAAAGTGGGAGATTTGTATAGGGTAAAAGGGATCTTGAAGAAGGAAGGCAATCAACAACATACCACACCCTGTGGACGGTGCTTGATTGGAGCAAATTTCCTCCTACAACAGGACAATGGCCCATTCAAGAATTATTTAGGGATGAAAGAGTCACTTAGTATTCTGGGTATAATGGGGTGCCCAGCAATCGCCACAGCTCAACAGTTTTGAGATGCAGATTGACCCTCCGTTATGTGAGAATGGCCCATCAAGCCAATTCAACTTCTGGGAGGTGCTTCAGAAAGCATGGGGTGAAATCTCTTCAAATTACCTCAACAAATGTTTTATGTTCTATGTTTTCATGGAACCGAAGGACATTTCTAACTTTTGAACGATAGTGTATTGTTAAAACATGAACACAGGGAAGCCAAGTTCAGGTGGCCCACAACGGAAAGTATTGCTCTCCCGAGAATCGAACCCGGATCACCCAGGGGGAAGGCTGAGTCATTAATCACTACACCACAAAGCTGTACATTTGATGGGTATTGGTACAGCCTCTTGTGTCTACCCTGAACAAATCCTATTTTGCCACTGGCCGTTTAAACAGCTAATTGGCCATTCATGAATTATACTGATACAGTTAAACAGACTAACGTTTCTTACTAAGTTTACCTCCACCACAAATTGCGTCTATGAACTAACTGTATGGCGTTTGCCACTGGCCATTTTAACAGTGTATTAGCCAGTAATATGCTTTACCAGTATCTACTAACTTATTGGAATACCCATAAGAATTGAGCAATGGCAAGCAAGTCTGCCAAAGCCATTTCATTTCACGGCATAATAACATATTGTTTTCTTTCATGGCATAACAATGCACTTTTTTCTTTCATTCGTGAATGACACTGATACAATAACTATCAATAAAGTTGACAATAACTTTTTCATCAAGTGAGAATCCTGGAATCTACCAGAAACAGTCGCAATACTGTATAACTGTAGTTTTATTGCGACCCACAAATAAAATTAATAAATGTCATTGCTTTCAATAGATTTGAACTTAGGACTTCCACATGAGAGGCACTGTCTTTAACCACAATGCCATGGCAGTGCAGGTTTCAGCAGTCGCTAGACATCATTGAGCATTGTTTTAAACTGACTAAGGGTTCTTATTAAGTTCACCTCCACCATAGAGTCTATGAACTGTATGGTTTCTGCCACAGGCCGTTTTAACATCTTATTAGCTGGTAACAGGCTTACTAGTATCTACTAACTTCCTAGGAATAATAAGAACTGAGCAATTGCTAGCCAGACTGAAGATTAACTATTCCTAGCCAGAAACAGTCGGCAATAAAACCGTGTACAGGTTTAGTTAAGGTTAACTATAACGTAACTACTGTATGTTGTAGCCAGCAAATGTTTTTGTCTATCCTGCATGCACAGAAGCGTACCTCGAAAACCCAACACAAAAAGTTGCAATATAAGCGTAAAGTGTTCAATTTTAGGCTTATTATAACATGGATACTGAAGGCTTCAGCCAGTGAAGTTTTCATCTCCCCTTAAAAATGACCAAAACAACAGTCATTACAGCAGTGCACAATTCTAAAACATACCTGTGCCTAAACATTTGAACTTTGTAAAATATTAAAGGGATTTATACTGTTCATACTGTATATATACTGTATATCATATCCACCTACATCATGTACATTACACTTGCACAAAAAATACTAATTTATTCATTCTAGCATCGTTTGCACTCTGGTCCAATACACTGTGTGTATATAGATCACATCAAGTCATTATGGAAGTAATAATGCTTGAACAAAAATATTATTTCCAGCACTCTTTTTACCCTGCTCATTGCACTATTGTCTTGTCAGTCCTACTATATCATTGGTTGATTTATTTTGTTTTGACTATTATTTATGTGTACTGTATATTGCAGTCAGTGACTCTTGTTGAGTATCCTTTGGATTATACAAGCTCACGATGTGCTTACTCATAAAAAATTTCAGAGTCAAATTCCTCATATGTGTACACATACCTGGTGAAAAAAGCTTTGGATTACACCTGCACAAGTGAAACTAGCATCTGCTTAGAGAAGGGGAGTGTTGCATATAAAAATAGGATTTGGATGCCCAAGTAGGTATTGACTGAAAGAGTGTGAGTCATAATTCCCGTAAAACCTAGTGGCAGAACTTGAAGTGTCTCTGCATTATTCCACCATAAATTTTTTGAACAGGGGATTTTAATTTTCACTTCAAATAAGGTTTGTGTTCCATGTAGGGTTACACCACCTCTGTGATTTGATATCTGGAAATATAAACATCTTCATTTATATATTTTTGTTTAGTGAATTGACACAAATATGTTGACGAATGTAAGAGATTTACATGGTTACCAAAATGCTGAGCCAGGGTAAGCCTAAACAACACAGAGACCTTATTTGAAATGAATCTGAAATTCCTTATGGGATAAACTAATGGTGTAATGTAAAAAGAGCTGCTTTCAATGTTTTGCTTTTTTTGTGGTGTTTATCACACTAACTTTTCCACTCTATACAGTCTCAAGTTGACCTGTGGAATTGTCTGGAAGCACCTGCCTGTCTACTAGTAGATGCTACATGCCACTAGGAATTTAGTTTCAAGGAAACTCTTACCACTGGTATGCATGGCTTAGAGATTTAGGACCTTTTATTGTAGCAGGCCAGCTAGAGCTTTCGCTAGACATACCAAAGAAGTGTTTGTAGTCACACTAGAAAGTATTAAAGACAATTATACTTGGACTATAATTAATTCCCAACATTTACTTGCCATATACATTCATAGTTATGTCCATCTTTCCTAGAACTGAGAACAGCTTGAGACAGCAGACACTGAACAGTGATTTGGTAAGGAGCTTTTGGACAAATTATAACCTCCACTGCAAAACCCATCCTTGACAGTTCCCCAAGCTGTAAAAAGTCCATTAGCACGTAGAAGTGTCAGGAACAGACAACAGCAGAGAAATACATATCAGATTATGAGACTTTGCCCTCCCATCGTCCACTGCATGAGCCACCAGATTGGCTCCATCCCTCTCCAGCTCCTCAACAGGTCTACTCCAAATGTCATTACATGAGATCCCAACTGACCAAGAGGGTCCTGAAATTCTTGAGAATTGGATCAGGTCACGCTCAATCGCCACAGACAGACTGTGATGCATAGTGACCCAATAAGACTTTTTAGAAAAAACTTAAACTTTTTATACAAGTTGTCTTATTGTTCTGTTTATTTTTCTGTTTCTTACTACAATGAATAATTTACTATACTTTCAGAAAGATTGTGTATTTATCAACGTAAAAACATATTCAACTCATTATCAGGCTTATTTTAAGTTTATTATTATAATATACCAAGACAGAGAGATAATTTAAGTGATCTAATTGTAATTTCTTGAAATTTGAAGCCTCATTATTTCAAACATTTGACAATATGCCAAGGACACAAGGACATGACACGCCAAGACACAATAAGACAGTAATAACGGAGACAGAACAGTTACCCACTCGTTGTTCCATTCCGATTATTTGTGCTGCTCTTAGTTTGTTCCTGAGTGGTTAGTAAACAACATCCAAAGCCAGCGGGAGTTGGGAGATGACAGGAAAACGAAGAGAGAGCCCGAGACAGGGAGAGCTGTTACCATGCGAGAGGCATAGACACACACACACACACACACACACACACACACACACACACACACACACACACCTCTGTGTGCCTATGAGGGCAGGGAAGGTCGCTCATGGACAGTGAGGAACTGTAGCTACAGCAAGGACCTAGTTCATTTGAATAGAATGCTGTTTGGCAAGCAGAGTCGGGTGAGCCGAGAGCGAAATGACAAAGGGGAGAAGACCAACACACCCAGGAGCCCCATTAAGAGATCAGAGACAGAGTGCACGTGGGTTGATGCATTCAGGTTTGGGTGTATTTGTGTGCGCTTGCCACAAAAAGAATATTTGTGCAGGTTTGTGGGAAGACAGCTTGTACATGTTTTTGCATGATCAACAGTATGTGTGCAGGTACACTTGTGCAGCCTTAAACATTATTGGTCATAATCACATAAGGACAGAATCTCAAGTTGAAAACAATTATGTATTTCTTATAATAGTGTGATAAACCAGCAGCAATTAGAATAAAAAGATTTTGCCATTCATATGTATTAGACAGAGGCAACTAGATACAGGGTCAGGCCAGTCTTTGTCAATGTGGAAAATCACAGTTTCTGGCTAATGGAAAATTGAACCAACCCCCAGACGATTTAAAAGAATGATTTCATAACATGATAGATATTAGACAAACTTAGGGATGTGCGATTTGGTTAAAATATTGAATAGTGATTTTGTTTTTGGGACAGGTATTGTAATGATGATTATGAATTGTGATTTTCAAACCATTGGGTGTCACAAACAGCGCAAATAGAATCAAATGGGTCAACTGAAAGGGTCATAGGTGGCCAGTAAGGGCCGAGTTAATGAGGTCATCGTCCTCATTCCGCTTGTAGACAAATACATTTATCTAAAATACAGATGATATACAAGATTTAAACCTGGATATTTTCAAGAGGAATGGGGTAGCCACATTTAATTTAGATTGCTTCTGATTTGAGACTGAACATGTGTTTGCCTGGAAATGCTGGAGGGTGGTTTGGGATTGAACCTTGGTTCAAACAAAGTGAAGAGATTCCCGCAAACCACTGACTCCCCGGTGACTGGTTTCAGCCTAGTGTTCACAGCTGCTGATAAGCATAACTATGACGTTGTCAAAATAGTTCACTGCGTCCCAAGCCTAAATCACGCAGCTTAGCGTCTAGCTGCACAGATCGCTAGTCAACGCTACATTGTCATTGGAAATGCATGGCTTCCACAGTGATCAAACCACAGTTCCATCCCAAATCTTCCTCCACCATTTCTAGGACAAACAAAATGTTCAATGTATCAACACGTAGTTGCCCCTTCAGGGCGATATTAACATCAAAGACTACAGAGGGTACTTGAATATAGTGCTTTGGGCTGCAGGGCTTGTTTGATTTTTGGCAGGCTTTTTACTTTCTATGAATACAGACCCCTGACCAGCACTAGCATACTGTAATTTTGACAGAGCACCCACATGAAAAACTTCTGACGGACTTACGGCACCGGGACACGGCTTTCGATCATGATTGGATTAACTGTGCAGCCGCAGAGACAATCACAATGTGTCATATTTTTTGTGGAAATACCTAAACTACTGTTCCTTAGTTAGGCTTGGCTATAGTCCTACTAGAGTTGGCACCAACCAGCTACCTCCAACCAGAAAACATTTTGTAAAACTACTCCAGTGGCAAACGTTATATTGATGCATGACATCTGTTATCACAGCCTCAATTTGGACTCAACTACCACTGCAATGCTTGTGGAAAACCAAAACTAAGCAAGACGTTAATCAATAGGCTATAAAACAATTATTTAATCAAGAGAAAGCATCCATTGCTGGTCTCTGAATAAATTACGTACACAGCTAAAGTACAGTAAAGGCATGAGTTCAACAAATTAGCGTGAGTGTACAAAAGCTCATCGACAACGATTTCCTGCAAAATGTCTGTATGTATAACGGTGAGTCAACCTTGGAAAGGAGTTCTGGCTGCAGAGTAAAATGTTGTGCTTCATCAGGAATTCTGATTCAAAGTGTAACTGACTGTAGACAGCACCAGCAAACATGAAACAACCTTGAAAAACTGTAAATAACCAAGGCAGGCACACACTGACACTGACGACTAGGAGCTTCCTCAGGAAACACTTGATTTAATGTAATCTCTGACAATGATAAGAATTCTACTAATTCCTGCAGGTACACAAGAACTAAAGCAGGAATCATGGCGGTATAGACCATTCAACACTTCAGGGGCAATCAGAATCTATGTTGCAGGAGTGCTTTGACCAGGCGAACAAAACTGTTTAGAGAAAACGCTCTGGGGAGAACAACACTGGAGATTTTAATCAGGTTCGTTAAGCAATGTCTTAAATATGGTCTCCCTACAACGACTACTAAAAAAAATTGTCAAATAAAAAAACATTTATGGAGAGGGCAAAACAGAGTACGTAGTAAATATACATTACAAGTATAAGGCAATGAGAGACATGCCTGAATACGAACATTGCCAAAAGTGACGAATTATTGGCCCTGAAGGCATCAAACATTTATTTGAAGAACTTATAGGGGTTCCTCCAGTTTCATGTAAAGAACCCATACACAATGCACCAAGTATATCTAATGTACCCTACAAATAAGATATCTGAATAGTGGAAACAAGATAAACAAGAAATTAACATCTCTAAAAACGCATGAGCAAAAAACACATTGTGCATTGCTAAACACCTGCTGTTAATGAACATTCATTTTCAACTGAGCTAATGAGTAAATTACAAGTTCACTTTGTCATTCATAGCTTGAACACACAGAAAGCGCAGGGCATTCATCAGGATGGATGCTGGACAACGAAAGAAGTATCAAGTATGCATATCAAAATAGTAACAAGACATGACTGAGGGGTAATGGCAGGGAGACCTGTTCATTTAACCAGGGACTGCATGTCTTTTAAGTGAGTCTTCTTCTCACCTCAAATATGACATTTTGGCTCACAAAACACTTTTTGGTTAGGTCAACATTTCTTTAAAAAAATCGACACAGAACCATTTGAAAATGTCAGGTCTTTAATGTAAAGCCCCAGTGTTTACCATTAGGTCCAACTGAAATGCACACTGAAATAGGCTATATTTTAGCTTGCCTACTATTGAGGTTGGTTGAGGTGGAGGAAGAAAACATCATTAAGCCTACAATGATTCTTCTTCGTTGTGTAGCCAAGTATATTTTATAAAACATCTGAATACAGGAAACTGATAAAGGACTAGTCAAGTAGTGGCATGCTTATTTTACTCAATCCCTGTTCACACCCATCTATTGGGTTATCTAGGAGTACATGCCAGTGCAAAATGAACCTATGTAAATATTTATTCAAAAATAATAGTATGCGTCATTAACTCCCTCACAGTGTATTAAAGCACTTACAATCTGACCTGCACCTCTACCAGGTGGCTGACACGCGCCTCAACCAGGTGGCTGACACGCGCCTCAACCAGGTGGCTGACACGCGCCTCAACCAGGTGGCTGACACGCGCCTCAACCAGGTGGCTGACACGCGCCTCAACCAGGTGGCTGAGTTGTAGTCTATGTTTTTACAACAAATGTGTGGCAAAGAGACTATGGCACTGGAAATTGGGGGATACATTTGTTTCCCAGATTCACCTCAGTTTGGAAGGAGATGTTGCTGCTGCTGCAGTATGCAGTGCTTTGCAAAAGTTAGACTACAACATATTACAGATCAAATTTGCTCAGTACGTCTTTGGATTCAGGCAGTTATGGACAAATAGGAAAAACACTTACAAGCAATTCTGATTAAAGTAACATTTGCTGGCACTGTTAATTAATAAACAGTCTTATTAATTGGTAAGTAGCTGGGATTAAATGGAAATCACGTGCATTGCTAGTAGCAATGCCCAAAAATGTATTAAATATATGTTAACTACTCAATCAAAAGCAAACATAGAAGTCAATGAATGTCAATGCTAACTGGCAAACTATTAAAAAACAGACATGTGTGCGCGATAAACAAGACAACATGGAATTCAATCTTTGGTTTAGATTAGGGGATGGATGGTAGCATCCAACAATTGGATTTAATGCTTTCATAGGCACTTGTGGCCTATGAGGATAATGATGCCCATTACATAACAACAACTTACTGACAACTTTTCTAACACAGTACCATTCATGCTGCAAATGGTACAGAGAACATATTTCACATTCCTCCTGAATGCAGGCTAATACAATAGATGCAACATAAGCCTGATCAAATCCTTCTTTGAACCTATTTTTTGGGTAGCAGGTTGGCTCCCGGTTAAGGCATCTAAAATGTGCTAGATTGAAATGAACACACCAGCAACTGTGTTGTTCTGACCATTGGAAAGAGAGTTATGCATAAAAGGTTCCTTTGAGAAGCTATAGATAAGAGAATCAGATAAATGACTCAAATGTAAATCCAGGTCTACTAAAATACTCATATCGAGAGAGACAGGTTAACAGCGTTCAGAATAAGTTACATACTGTGTCATATCTCTAGCTGAGGGAGCCTCTGCATCTTGATAGAGATGTATACAACTCGAAGGAGTAGTGAGTTTGTTATACTTGCTTAGTTTCCCTGTTATGTCGGGTTTTGCCGGGGATAGCAGTGAAAGCTGACAACAGCAGTAAAAGTACATGTATCTTAAAAGTTACCAAAGCATATTGTAGTAGCATATATTAAGCTGTAGGAAACCTAGCCAACATTGATTTAGGATGGACCGAGTACAGAAGTTTAGTGGCTATCTAGTTGCAGCATTAGCTATATGCATTAATCGATTCGCTGGCTCGGGAGTAGCCTTCATCCGTGCGACATTACATGAATACAAATGCATTTATTTATTTGCTAGAAAACAACACAATCAAACAAAATATTGTACTGGCATGCTGTCTTGCTTCACGTCATTAATACAGTTACTTACAGTAGCGTCGAGAAAAAGTCTACAGCTGTACAGTAAGTACAGTAAATAGCCGTTAACCTACATAGCAAGTAAACTAGCCTCCTAGCTACTGCAGCTAACTAGCGTCAATAGAAATATGAAGTTTGGCCTATATCACATTCAATTCCATACATAAAACTCACAAAATTGTCATAAACATTGTAATATAATTACTGTACCTCAAGCTTTGGGATACTTGGTGACCTAATTTGACAAAAGGATCTAAACGGATCTGATGAAAACATTAACAACTGACACAGAAGCGGAAGCAGTTGGGTGCACAGGAGCTGTCTATGTCTCATTGACACTTCACCCGGCCAATCGGGAATAAGTGAAAAGAACACCTGATATACAGTGTAGTAGGGGGCGTTCAGTATTAGCGTCATGCTGGAAACAATATATTCGGTAGCAACAATAAGACTTCCGGTTTTCGGATATCTTCTTCAAAATAAAGGACGGCGGTAAAACACACATACCAGCTGAACTCAAACATGTTTTGAGGGCAGAAAGAACTTCATTCGTTCAGACGAACACCCAATCGAAATGGAGAGAAGGCTGTTCAAGCAGGATCCAAAAAGTGATTTTTATCAAGTGACTGTTATCACGACCAGAAATTAACCTCTGAATGTTAACCTCATCAAGTAAATTGGCAAATACTTCATTATAACAAAACAGGCAAACTTATTATTTCACTGACATTAGCAGAATTGCTCACTTTCTGGTGTAATTTGAAGTATTTATGACCACCGCCTCCTCTCCATTTCGATTGGATTTTCGCCTGTACCAATCCCATTTTTTTCTGTCCTCAGAACATGTTTAAGTAAAACTGGAATGTACCGGTAAAACGCGATATGAATGATATTGAATTAATCTATTTTGCCGCTTTGCTTGTGTGTATTGTAAATGTGTAGATGATAAAAGAAATATCTACATACAAAAATATGAACGAAAGAAAAATGCTGTTTAAATAGTACTTCATACAAGATGAATAATAATCTAATGTGGAGCATATGAGAAATTGAGATGGATTCAATTATTGTTGTAATTTCATATTTTAAATGTAAAATAAATGCTTATGATGTAATTTTTGTTAATTTGCTGGTGCTCATTTGTTATGTTCTTTTGCACTAAATCCAACAACACAACATTTTATACCTCCTCCCCCACTGCAACATATAATGTACTCTACACGGGATACATATTGCATCATAGAGTAAATACTTCTCTATACGCAGCAGTGAATGTAATGTAGGAAATGTTCAGGAGAGTGTAAACTAACCAAATAAAATGAGTTTTGGATGGGCACTGTGTGCTACCTCCAGCAACAAAATATATTCCACACCCTCTTCAACAAAAAAATGTTGATAGATAATAGTACGGACAATAATGCCAAATAACTTTTTGCACTACTTGACACTTTTGATCTCACCCAGCATGTGAAAGAGCGTACACACACTCAAGGCCACATTCTGGATCTGGTTATCTCAAAAGGTCTCAATATTTCCTCAGTCGTGGTTAAAGACATGGCCCTGTCTGATCATTTATGTGTCTTTTTTGAATCACTAATCACCCCAAATGTTCCAGTAAACTCTGTTTCTATTATGAAAAAGTACATTAATGAGAGTAACAATGCTCAGTTTATGGAAGCCATAGCTATCTCTCCAACAATAAGTGCTGAATCAGTTGATGTACTTTTTGATCATTTTAATGTAAAAATATTGAATGTCATGGATCGTGTAAAGGTAAAGAAAAATATGAGAAAACACCATGGAGAACAATCATGATGGTAAGCACCCTAAAAAGAGAATGTAGGAAAGCAGAACGCAAGTGGAGGAAAACTAAACTTCAAATTCACTATGACATATATAAACAAAGCCGTGGTAGCTTCAACAATGAGTTACGCAGAGCCAGACAGCAACATTTATCAGGAATGATTAACAAAAATATCGATAATACCCGCACTCTATTTGTCATGGTCAACAAGTTTACAAACCCAATAAAGCAGATAGCATCAGAACTCATGTCCACTGTGAAATGTAATTAATTTGCAAATGAAAAGTATTAGACAGACCATCAGAACTACACAGACTAACAAGGACACTGGACCACCACTACAACCACCAAGACATAACTTGGTTATTATGTCACAATTTACTACAATTTATCAAAAATCCCTAGAAGAAACAGTTCAACATCTTAAAGCTTCTACATGTTGTCGACACACTGCCATCAGACTTTTTAAAAACAATTTTAAACTCTATAACAATGGACCTGCAGCAAATAGCTAATAGCTCCCTGCAATCGGGCATTTTCCCAACATCTCTAAAAACAGCTGCCATTAAGCCCCTATTAAAAAAGAAATCACTGGATGCATCTATAATGAACAACAACAGACCTGTTTCTAATATCCCTTTTATCGCAAAGATCATTGAGAAGGTTGTATTCAATCAGCTCACCGATTTTTTTACCTCAGGAGGTCTCTTAGACAAATTTCAGTCAGGCTTCCGACCCCACCACAGTACTAAAACGGCCCTGATTAAAGTTTTATATGATATACGGCTAAATACTGATTCAGATAAAATAACAGTTGTAGTTCTACTAGATCTCAGTGCAGCCTTTGACACTGTAGATCATAGAACACTTATAGATAGGCTGGAAAATTGGGTAGGACTTTCTGGGACAGTCCTTGAGTGGTTCAGATCTTATCTAGATGGCCGGAGTTACTTTGTCACCATTGGTAATCATGAATCTGATAGGGTGGCTATGACATGTGGAATTCCACAGGGATCAGTTCTCGGGCCGCTTCTGTTCAATCTCTATATGCTACCTCTGGGCCAAATTCTACAGAACGACAACATGAACTACCACAGCTATGCTGATGATACTCAAATATATATGTCTCTCAAACCGTATGACAACAGCTCATTAGACTCTCTGTGTCATTGTATAGAGCACATAAATACCTGAATGAACCAAAATAGCCTACAATTAAACCAAGATAAAACTGAGATTTTTGTGTTTGGCAACAAAAATAAAAGAACAATTATTAGTAAAGAGATGGATTCTCGGGCCCTTAAAACCAAGGATCAAGTCCGTAATTTTGGTGTTCTGATAGACTCAGACCTCAAATGTAACAGTCATATCAAATCAGTCACCAAAACAGCATTCTACCATCTGCAAAATATATCCAGAATCAAAACCCTGGTGTCCCAAAAAGACCAAGAAAAGCTCATCCATGCATTTATCTCTAGTAAGGTTGACTACTGCAATGGCCTCTTAACTGGACTCCCTAAAAAGACTGTAAAACAGCTGCAGCTCATTCAGAATGCAGCTGCTAGAATATTAACCAGGGCCAAGAGGACCGAGCACATCACTCCGGTTCTTAAATCTTTGCATTGGCTTCCGGTCAGTTACAGAATAGACTTTAAAGTGGTGCTTTTAGTTTATAAATCTCTGAATGGTTTAGGACCCGAATACATTTCTGATTTGTTTGAAGAATATAAACTGAGCAGGGCTCTAAGATCAATAAACTCAGGTCAGCTAGTAGAGCCCAGAATCCAAACAAAACATGGAGAAGCTGCATTCAGCAGTTATGCTGTACACAACTGGAATAAACTACCAGAAGATCTTAGACGTTCACCAAATGTGTCCATTTTTAAATCCAGGCTAAAAATACTTATCTTTTCACATGCCTAAGACTGAGCTCTCAAACTTAACCCCACTGTGAGCCTGTTTTTATAACAGCACTGTTTAGTGTTATAGCTTTTCTAGCTTCCTATGTTTTATATTCTATTTCTATTTTATTATTCTATGTTATATTATTATGCTGTATTTTATATTTCTCGTGTTTTATTGTGTTATTTCTCGTTGTTTTATTTTCTCGTAATTTATTGTGTTATTAAATGTATATCCTGCTATATTTTACCAATTGTAATGCACGTTCTGGTGCTATCAGAGGAATAACCTCTGTGTAAACTGATTTTGATTCTATTGCATTATTTCTATTTTCACTGTAAAGCACATTGAATTTCTTCTATGTATGAATTGTGCTATATAAATAAACGTGCTTGCTCTCCTGCTACTACACATACAGAAAAAATATTCTGTATGTGTTGTAGGAAAACTTCACGAGACCATAGAGTGAAAATATGCTGGAAAATCAAGAGGCACTATGTAATTGTAGTTGTTGCTGGCATTGTACTCTGCCCATACCATTGGCCACAGTGCAAATGACTGTATATGAAATGCATATTGACACAAACAGAAAAAAATATGATAAAATATGATAAACAGTTAATCTGGTTGCCTTTTCACTATCCTCTAAATGTAATTGTTCTTTTTGTATGCTTATATTTTTTTATTAGTAGTTATAGTTACAGACTCTCTCCACCTTCGCAAACTCATATTTTGAGAGTAATTCATTTGCAAAAAAGAGAAAAAACAAAGCTGAAGGGGATTTTGACTGATACTATTTATTTCCTTCTGATTTTCTATAGATACCGCAATAAAACCGTTACCGTGACTTATTTTGGCCACGATAATTGTGTAATGAAAATCTGATCTTGTGACAGCCCTAGTGATACATCCTAATTGATGTTCAATGCAGCTCTGAAAGTGTTTAATAATAACAATAAGACGTTTTGCAGCATTGCTGGAAAATAAATAATCAAAACACAAGCCAAAACAGGAGAATTCTGTATCATACGATCTTGTAAAAAACCTATAGACTTCTGTATCACACAAGCTTGCAAAAGTTGTTTCATGTGATAGGCTAGTGAACTGAGAAAAATCTGTTTTACAGGATGTATAAGATGATAAGCCAGCCATCAAACAATCATCTGCTCTGAGAATGCACTTAACAGACTCAGTTAATAAAAAGTAACCGTACAGCATTGTGTTTACAAGACAAAATAAAATACAGTAAACAGTAAGAGTAAGAGTAAGAGTAAGAACAGAGACAAAATTCTCTTGGCACAATTAGCAGTTTATTTGCATATAGAGAGACAAGTCAAACGCTTACAGAATAATCATTTAAGGAGCCTCTAAAATATAAAATACATATTTATTATAGTTAAAAGGGGTGTGGCAAGATGCTACCCATCAATCTTAGGTCACACAGGTGGGAGGGTTGTCCCCCAACCTTATCCTTCATGTCAATGTTTACTGTTGTTTTTACCTAAAGGGCCAAATGCCCCTACCTTCCCCCAACAACCACATTCCTAAGGAACAATGGACAGATACCCTTAATGGTTTAGCCAGTTGAGCAGATGGTCAGAGAACCTAATGATCCTCTGACATAATACAGATGTGTGTCACAACCAATGACCCGAGTTACATACCAGGTAATAGATAAGCAAACATGTCTCCAAAATACATTAGTTAAGAAATTGCCACAACAATCCCCACGAACCAATCCCCCAAAAAATTACTTTATAAAACTGTTTTTATATACAAAGAATGGAAAACACAAACCTGCTTCGAGAATGCTCTTCAAAGACTGAGGAGCAAGTGGAACCAAACTCAGAATGGGGGTAGCCCTGA